>JAQGCB010003098.1:0-10304 GCA_034698835.1 Protaphorura tricampata | reverse complement strand
AACAGTTAAATGGCGGCTCCCGCTCTCAGTTCGGCACTCCGTGCTCATTCACTGTCTCATTGAAAATATCCTCTTGCATTGAGTACAATTTCCTCTCTTGCTTTCTTTAGGACGAACTTAGAGCGGGAGCCGCCATTTAACTGTCAAGAGGAAATTTTTTTGGAGTACTACAGTGTACTTACTACCCAAGTCATCAACTAGGTATCCTAATTTGGATTGACGGTTAATTATTGTAGCCATCTCGAAAGTTCATGTTTACATTCACAAAGACTCTGCAGTAATTATTATTATGAGAAGAAAGCATTTAAAATTAATAGCACATTTTCAAGACGGATAGTTTCATAACCTCGTCATTTTAATTATCAATACATGATGGCTTAACAAACTAGGATTCACTTACACATTTTGTAAGGATAAACGGTAAGTAGCAGGTGTAACGGAATTGGTAGAATTGGTTTTCCCTTGAGCATATAACACACAAGATTTAAAAGGATAAATGATGTTATGAATTGTCTTTCTTGTTGGATTTCTTCCAAAACTTCATTCCTTCGAGTAACTCTAGAAGTAATTCTAGGACTCTCGGGAGTATCAACGCAGAAGTAAAACCCTCAAAATTAACTTTTCGGCCAACCTTATTTAAATGTTTCTCGCACCAAACCGCACAGTTCTCAGTCAACACATTGTAGTCCAATTTGACTTGCATGTCTGACTGAATATTTCTCAAGAAGAGCTCACACAATTTTTTTGACATTCCATACTGTTGGGCAGACAATTTTTCTGTCAAATGGACAAATTCAATATAATCAGACTCCTCCCATGAATGATCATTGATCGGGGTCCTATCCACAACTGGAGAAACTATTATGGACACTTCCTTTAACTTCTTCGAATAAGTCAAATGAATTCTCGTTATAAACCGTCGGTTGTTTTTTATCCCCTCAACAATGAAATATACGTGAGCCCTCCATTTAAGGATACTCGAGACATTACCTACCAAACTGACAACCCACATGTCCTCGGTGAGAAGAAAATTATTTCCTTCTGTTTTGATAAATGGAGTAGTGAATTTAGAACGTGCGGTTCCGAAAATCTCTTGACACCAATCAGAGAATGGCAAATATTTAGATTTTTTATTTTGGTGAGGCGCACCAATAGCTCCTAAGCCTTTGAGAACTCCTACGTTTCTCTGGGATAAATGTAAGGCTCCCTCAACATTACTATCCCACGATATTAATTCATGACAATGCTTCATTGACCATTTGAACCTCCAGGAGTGACAATCGTATTTGTTAAACTTAATGTAACAAAGATCACTTTGGCCGCCAAGGACGACATACATTATGTTATTCTCCCCATACGCGACACACTTTACCACTTTAAACCAGAGTGGAATGTCAATGCCAACACCCCATTGGTTATCCTTCTTTTCAAAGATTACAAGGCTGCAACGGTCACGGGAGGTGGAAAAAAGCCACCCTGACAATGGCTCAAAATATATTTTAGAATGAAAACCAAAATCGTATTGCACTTGTTGAGGCAATGATCCATTAAAGAGACTGAATATAATAAGTTTGTTATTGCTACAACAGAAGATAATATTCTTAGTCATATTTGTATCCACCGAGTTTATTAAAAAATCAAGGCCAGCACCCAATTGTATGAAAACTTTATCTCTTGAATCGAATAATATGATTTTATCCAACTCGGTTTTCTGGGTTAAGGGATCAGTAACGATTTGCAAGTACCTGCCAGTATAATCAAACCTTATTTCTTCAACCTTAACATCAATGGCATTTAATATATCCAACTCGTTCTTTCTCTCAAAAATGATTTCAAAATTGTCATTTTCAAATACTTTCCAAAACAAGTATCCTTGAGTTGATGAATAAATGCAATATATAGAAGCTTGCTTATTTACACAAGATAAGTTATTGGAATTGGGGTCATGCGTTTCGTCAAACCTAAAATTTTGTAGGATGCTTCCAGTATTTGAGCAGATTACAATAACCTCGCAGGATGTGGTCTCAATTGCAAGTATTTTTTTGACAATTTTACTACTCCTTGAGACAACAATCCCAATTAGGCCAAAATCTTTGAGCTTAAGGAGCCGTACAAATGACGCAGCATTATCTTGGAACGGGAATTTAAAAATCTCTACATATTTAAAAACATGCTGATACCCCCCGATAACTACAATTTGCCCATCATCTGAAACTACTAAATGATCCACAGATTTTCGATTTGCAAAATCGCGTATGGTCGGATGGCCATCGATTAATTGGAATTTGATATTTGCATTTGAATCAAATTCGCTCCCAGCAAAAGCTAATACTTTGGAGTCGGAAGAGAACGCCAATGGAAATGACAAGCGGGAACAAGAATACTCTGTTGAAACTCCAAATAGCCTGTGAATTGTACCGCTTGGTATGTTCCATATTACAATTGTGTAAGAATAAGCTGTTGAACCGGCTAAGTATTTCCCGGTCGTATCAAATGCAAAACTTTTGAAACGATGACCTTGACCTCCGATGCAATGCAATTATAATTATTAGATAGGTAATTCATAATTAATTACATTTCGAAAGTAATTAATCATCTTCTCAAACTTATTCCAGTTTAGTCAGAATTCGTTCGAATATGTCGTGTGAATTTGATCATAATCATCATTCACAATAATAAGACACGATAATCAAAAATGCTTATTGTATTGTAATTCCTAAATATCCCAAACATATTTTTTTTTATTTTTTTAAAACAAAACCATAAACTTCTTTCCTTAAAGGATATGAGTATTAGTTTTTCTTCGCAGCTATTATTTTTAGCCCAATATTTAATCTATATTTTTTTTTAATTGTTTCTTTTTGTATATAATGGGAAATCACTCTAACTCCATCCAATGCAATGGACGAGGCTGCAGGAGTCCCTGAACCGAGTTTAAGTATGAAGTCTGCTAACATTCCAAACTCCAAATTGTTGCCGGATGAATTGTACAAAATATTTAATGATGACCCGATTGACCATTATGGTACTTGTGCCGATCTTATTATCGATCACGAACACGATGATTATTTCAAATTAACCGTATCGAAGTCTTGTGAAAAAGTGGAGACTAAAACACAAATTAAATATTCCAATCCTCCTCCACCCTTGCCAGCAAATCCCATATGTCGAACTCCATTTTATTGTTATGAGAAATATGGATGAATTATATGATCAATACTCATGACACGGAATAAGGGAGCAAATAACAAAGATTTCAAGTAAGAAAGAATAAGGCAGCCGCTACCTTTTCGCTGTGTTAATATTATTTAAATTCATAATAAAAATAAAATTAATTAAACACAAAGCTGATGAAGTTTTTATCTGTGTAACTTTAGCAAATAAAACTGCGTGTTTACCAAGCATATAGCCGCCATACACCGAAATAACAAATCTGATAAACGAGTCGAGTCGTTTGGCCTAGTTTAGATAGAGTGTCAGTAAAATTAACTTGTTTATCTGTGAATGGTCGTATTTATGACATGTTATACAAAATTCTCATTCTCATGTGATGCATGATGTGACGTGTAATTAATTCTATTTGGTATTTTATGTGGAGATCCCATGCAATCAAGTACTTTTACTGTGCTTGGTACTTTTTCGGAAATCCCGAAACTTTCAGCGGTTATTGAATCAGACCCGGTGACCATTTCAAATGTTGAGTGAAGGTGATAGAAAGTTTTGGTAAGCATTTATTCCATGGTTGGGAGTGGGTTGCAGAATATTATCTCGAAGGCATTCCACTCTGAAAACAATTGACCCAAGTCATAATTTAAAGTTCAACATTGAATTAAATTTGTATAGATATAACCTCCGTGTAATTTTGTATGAAATATTATTTAATTGCAAGTAATTTTGGAGGGCCACTCATGCTCACCATTATAATTGGTTCCCGAGTACACGTTCAAGGAACTGATCCGATCATCCGTCCCATTCCCTGCGAAACGCACGGAACTAACGTTGAAGGTCGTCCCGATATTGACACAGGAGGAGGAGGAGGACGTAGTGATCCTGGACTCACCTGTGTAATTCCTCTCCGAATACAACACCCATCTACAAGTCATTCATTTAATCCATTAGTTAGCCAGATAGTAATTATACAAATGTATTCCATTGATTGACTTACACTCCAGTGCTGCAGTAGGAATAAACTCCTTTCAAATTGGTGATTGAGGCTAAATCATACTCAAAATTGTGAGTTCTAATTCTGTAGGGACTTGTGGTGGAACAACTGTTGGCATGTCACACAAGTCAATGCTCTGTACTCCACACAATCCACAACAAATAGTGCAGGAGAGAACTATTAGCACAAATTGAGTGAAAGTTTTGTGGGTATTCATGGTGGTGGTGGTAGGAAGAGAGATGTAGATGAAGATGTGTGAATAAATCCAACATTTTGGTTCAACACTTGATTTTAAATACTTTGAGAGGATTCGTTTGGAGAGGATTGAGAGAAATCACAAATTTTGTGGGCAGTAAATATGATTCAGATTCTATATTTCTCTCACAGTTAGAGAATTTTTCTTGACAAAATCCACGAGTCCATGGCGATAGGTATAACTGAAAATTGAAGCTGCAGTAAATATGCATGGTCCGAGGTACGTTTCAGATGGAATGAGTACCTATTTTTTTACAAGTCTCATGTATGCGATATTTCTCGCGCGTGAAATGAAACCTTCATTTTTATATACCCAAACCATCACATTACTTAACAAGTATACGCCGGCCGAAAAACATTAGTTGCTTGGTTAGCAGGAAAATAACTCTAACGAATTCCTAATTCGGCTTTCTGATTCTATGAGCTATCGACTATATAATACATCTGGTACTCTTTCCGTCACGCGGGGAGATTCATAGCAAATACAATATTCACTTGAATAAGCAAAGAAGATTCACAAGGACACTATGGATTTGAGGTGACATTTGCGTTCTGCCTCGCTCCTTCACATAATCCGAACCTTGCCTTGCACTGTGCTGACTGAGAACCACTCATCACCGGAGAGACAGCAAGCAGCGCTCTCTCTGTCCGCAGCGCCACACCACTGCAGATGGTGCTCACTGTATTCGGGTAGGAATGGCTGAACAATACGGGGAGTACGCACGAAGGGCTTTCTAATAAAACTGACTCCAACTCACTGATTGTTTTCCCGTGTACAGCCCTTGCCATTTTGCTATGTATAATCCGGGTAATTTTCACGGAGTATTTGCTAGTATATAGTATTTATATATTTCATCTTAAATTCCTTGTGTGACCGACAGTGTTTGTCCAAAAGGCTGTTTGAGACTCGAAAATGCATAACTGCATGTAACCTTACGTCACATACAGATACAATACAACACGGCCCATGCAAGCTCGTAGACTTTTGCAGTAGTAATACTCGAGATTGCAAAACCGCAAACCACAGCAGTCCAACAAAATGCATTACAATGTCCAGTCCACATTTAATTATTTTGCAATAAAAATGTATGGTGCAACCTAAAATGTTGAGTTTCAGGACAATTGGATAGACACTACGTCGAACACACTTTTTATGTCAATTCCATGTACAATATTATGTCACCGATACCCCACTCGTCACTCACATTGAAACCCCACTCGCAATTGTTTCACGTGATTAAAAGGTACTTCATTTTTAATTGCAGCATCCGCCACTGAAGTTTGTGTAATTCAAAATCATATAAATACCTAAATTATTTGTTTTGAAATCAGTACAAGTCCATCAAAAATCAATTTAACTAACAAATCAGAAATCAGTTTTTTAAATCTTTCAAAATGACAAAATTCTTTACAGTACTCCTTACAGTTACCGCGTTGACGTTTCTGGCAGTCACAGTCGTCACTGCCCGTCGTTATATAACTGTTCAGTAAGATTTTTAATCAATACAATACAATATCAGCAACTTTCAACTTTATGGGTTATTAATTGCTTACGTTATATTTATTGTTAAGGGTACTTCTACTAATTTCAATATCAATTCTGTAACCTAATTTTTAGGAGATTGAGCCCTTCATCCTCGGGTAGTTTGTGGTACGTCTACATAAGCGGTTTGAATTCCACTGAAAGTGATCTTGTCAAAAACAAGGCATGGTTATAGTTGCCCAGTCGAGTACGCTCAGTGCGACAGATCCAGCAGTGGCGGTTACTACTCTGAAGGTAAGAAAACGACATAAAAAATACAACTGGACGTCAATCTAATGCTTTCTCTTGTCTTTTTTAAAGGAATCAGTAACATTGGCCCCGTGATTAACATTGTGAATGCACTCGGACACGAAATTGCGAATGTTGTAACTGGTCCCAAGCATATCGTCTACACTCTACAAGCTGAATAGGGTATTTAGAGTGAATTAAATATTGCCTTTGCATTCATCACAAAAATCATACTTAGTTTGAATTTTTTCATCAGTTGTTATTAATTAGTTGGAGAAAATCAATAAATCGCTTAATCATTAGCAACAATATTTGCTTGATCAATTCTACTGTTATTTTACACGTTTTGTGTTCGGATCGGCCAAATAAACTACTCATTACTATACATGTCCTATGGTGATGGTGATTTCTAAATTTTAACTTTCATAACGTAAACACATACATGGGCCAAAGTTTAAGATAGACATTTCGTCAAATAAGTACTATTTATTTAATTCAAATTATAACAGCAATTAATGTATGCGTACGGTATTGAAAATTTATATTCTGGAATGTATTTTTCGGCGAGGGCTGTTGAGACAAGAATGTTGCAACCGATGAAGAACAATATTTTTTACGATAGCAATAACTTGACAATCCGAATAGACATCAAATTTTCAAAAAAGTTCTGGACAAATTTTGAAAAATAAAAATTGAAAAAGGTTGTCAAGTCATTAGACTAATCTTCTTTAGAAATGGTTTCAGAAAAATTATATTCATTGGTTGTTTTCAATAGTGATGATAATTCTTATTAATTTTACCATTTACATAATTCACAGCTCAGGTAATGTGTAAGGTGTATACAAGTAAAACCTCATAGTTCGCAAAATTACATACTCTACAGCCTGGCTATCGTCGTTTTCAAGGAATTATAAAATAAATTAAAGATACCCCGTTACTTTGTGGCTAACCTGTATTGCAGTACTAAAAATTAAAAAATGTCGCAATTTTTCGTTTAGTCTCATGTGATTATATATATTCAATCAAATTAATAAGCTGACAATACTTTCACCAAAAGTCATGTTGTGATAAGACCTTACAAGAATTGACAACATCCAAATCAAATGGAACCACTTTAAAGATGAAGGGAAAACTGTAAAGTAAATTTGATGCCCAGAGTCCACGACTTCGTTCTGAAGTCTGTCATGAGCCAAAGGAAAATTGTTAAGGAGAGCTCATGAAATTGCAATAGTCTAATGTGGAACATCAAAGGTATTTTTATTTTTGCCCCACACCACAACGGTCAACGATTGCACAAACCTCTGGGATTGAACCCGAATGTGCTCATAAAAGAATTAAGTAATATAATGGAATGCACGGTTTGATACGAACGAGTGAGCCATGAGCCAACACATACTTTTAATTACCGGAGCAGAGGCAGTAAAGCTGAATTGCACTATTTACAAGTTCACTTTAGTCGACACATTTTCCTATTTAGTGAACCAACCTCTTAAATGCTGGACACTTTATATAGTGTATCGATTTTTCAATGGGACTAAGTAAGGATACTACAATGACACTGCAAAATATGAATTCCTTGAAAACAGAATGACGCAGAATGTCTAAAACTGCGGATGAATAGCTTTAATGTGATTTCAAAGAATCCTATTTTGTGCTCAACAATATTTACAATATTTCTGAAAACATGTGCTTTCTATGCCATAGGGTGCAATTAAATTATTCACTTATAACTATCCATCAGAGCCCAAGCTACGTGAAGCTAATTTGAATTATGTTTAATTAAACATTGAAATTTTACGGTTTGTTTAAAATTTCAAACTTTATTCTCTCAATTCATAATGAATTCAATTCAATATGACTAAATACTGTCAGTAAGCTAAAATTAGGATGATAATATATGTTAACACAATGAATTGATTAGTAGAATAAACTAATGATCTTAGGCCGTAGAAACCATGGACGTGTTTAAAAGTAGAATAATTTTGTGCGGATGACATGGTTGGTAGTGAAGTCGAATAATTCTTTATTCAGAGATCAAGCTTTCGGAAACTTTGTCCGTTTCCGTCTTCAGGACGATTTTTTGGATAAAATTGATTCCAATAATTAATTATTGGAATAAAATTGAATTAAAATTATTCTACTTTTAGTAGAATAAACATTAACCCAACAATAGTACAACATTGATCGTCCATTCAAGTACTATTGTAATAACACGAAATATTGTTATCTTTTCAAGTTTTACGATCGAACCAATCCGCAAGCCAGATAAGCATATGGATTTATGATCTGCAATCCGATATGGCGTTAAACATTTAAGGCGCATCTCATGTATTAGATCACGTGCACCATCCAAAGCAACAGAAGGGATGTGAAGGAAGGAGAAATAACACAAAAATATCACAAAGTTAATCATTAATTCTATTATAATTATAAAAAATTGTAATTTAAGGCGGATAAGAGCTGCAAGATATGCAATTTGAATTGCCATAATATTTGCCAACATGAAGGGATACAGTGTGTTCCCCACAGCATCATTTAGAATTGTCGTGTAAATGTGAAGGAAACGAAAATATTTTTTCTTGTTTCCGTAGCTTCGACATAAAGCTATGGAGCGAGCAGTCCTCTCTTCAGACCTGTTTATTAATATAAATTAACTAGAGTTAAAGTTAGATTTTGAAAAATAATAATTCAGGTTGTGTGATCTAATTACCTCATTTCATTAACAAATTCATACATAAAGAAACTTGTCGACACTGCGAAGTGGAATTGAAAGTAAAATGTGGCCATTATGAACGACCATACACTGAATTGTGCAAAATGAAGTGCACAGTGCCATAGGGCACATCCCTTCATAGACATTTGGCATATTGGAAATAAACTGTACAAAAAATGTGTCTGGCAGTTCCATGAATACATTGTAGGTGCCAAGAATGAGGAAAGGAACAGAAGGACTGCGACGAATATTCCAATCATTACTGGACCCAAAGATCTTTTTGGTGGAATGTCTCGTCTTCCAAACGTTCCTTCAAATAAGAATACTAAAACATTACGTTATTGGCTTTTATTTTACAAATTCTTAAATAATTACTTACGTGTAAAATTTATAATATGTAAGGTGAGGATGTTCATAGCTTCTTCTAATTCGTCCATCTTCCAAATCAAATGCAGGTCGAACCCCAGAGAAATGAAACAAACATTGACTGTGATGAGATGAATTACACTTCCAAACTGCGCAAAGTCCGTTCGTTTATTTATTAGGAGTTGATGTAGAATTAACACCATTTTTATGGTTCCCATTGAGATTAGAACAAATGCATATTTCAATTTTTCAGATTTGGTTTGAATTCGAATCATTCGTTTTGAACATTCTTCCCATCGAAAAGGTATAATTCCAACAATTGAGCAAAACTGAACCACAAGTCTTGTGGTCAGTAAATATGAATCACATTCCATTTTTCTGACAATTGGAGAATTTTTTTTTACAAAATCCACGAGTTCATGGCAACCAGTATAATTCAAGATTGCAGCAGGAATAAAAGTGCATAATACGAAGTATCGAATCAGGGCGAACTATGCGAGAATTTTGAGTGCAACCAATGACGTCACTGACACCACCACTTTAATGTTTCGATCACCGAACGAAAAAACTGTCTTGTCTTCTCCTACCCACAAGAATTTGCTAGATCAACGTTCACTCGAAAACGCCTGCTATTTTTACCCAATCGCGATTTCTTAATAGTGATAATTGCACAAAATCCTTACGCTCTTGGAATTAACTGGAACGGGTTTGTTAATAATTGATGTGGATTAATGGACGGATAAGATTAGTAGAAGCGGTGAAGAGAATACGAGCGAGGGAGTCAACACATTTTTATTACCGGTGCGAATGAAGGTTCATATACTTGCGTTCATATACGTTCTGCACAAATACTAACATTCAACCTGAATAAGGAATTTGATTGCGAAGGAATTCACAAAAATATTTGTGTCTCCATCGAAATCAGCACGTCATTCTGGAATAGTTACACAGTTGAACAATAAAAAAGTAAGTTGGGCAAAAATGTCTCGAGTTTTGTTTGTTGTCAAAATTCATCTCCTGTCTTGTATGGGGATTGC
>JAQGCB010003097.1:0-10304 GCA_034698835.1 Protaphorura tricampata | reverse complement strand
CATACCATAGCATACATGACATACAAATCAAATCAATGACAAATTCCATACTTAATTAAGGAAATATACAGAATGCCCAATACCAAATAGTTTTATACTTTTACAAATATAATTTGTGAGCCGTGCTCACGAACATTAATATATTTACACTTACCGCACAAAGGTAATTGGCCCTGCATTTGCCCGATTGACAATGATCGTCGCTTGTACAACGTAGCCCTTTGTTAAGATTCTAAACCTCAGATTTTTAAATATAATAGTTTTTGTAGATTAGATTTAATTGCCAATTTCCACTAATTGGGAACCTAAACATTAGAGTACGTAAAGTTTTGGTGAATAACTTACGCATGTTTTGTATTCGCCTACTAACCCACTGGCGTTTCTCATTTTGCGACAATATGGTAATCCACCAAGGACCTTTCCACACTCGTCAGGGTGATCGCAGCGATTTCCAATGAGCACACACTAAAAATGGTAAAATGAAATAATTTTAATTTTATTTTAACGAAGGAAATGTTTTTCAAGAAGAGCCTGGAGTTCTACCATAAATTTGTATAGTGATATTTCAGAATTAATATGAATAGATGTGGGGAATAAATCATTTGCTCACTCCGTGGCAATCGGCTTTTTGCGATTTCACTGGTTCAGAGAAAATGATGAATGTCAATCCAAGGATCAAAATAAATTTTAGAAGGAACATTTTCAGGACACTGAATATTGTGTTTTCGGTTAAAATTATCTGAATCACTTCTCTCTATAATGTAAAAAACGGACTCCTTTCTGGAAATCAAAGCAGGTTTCATTCTGTGAAATTGAGTACAATAGTGTCAGCGCAGAACTGGAATTGATTGATGGGTCATTCACCACAATTCTCACCAAGGCTCTATCAGAACATACTCAATTTCTTTTACTCATAGAGAGTGGAAGTCAAATTATAAAGTCGGAGACCGCATGGAATCTATAACATGATAATTTGGATACTATTGGGGTCGCGATTTATTTATTCATTCTGTCGAAAGCAAGTCCCATAGAATATGAAATCCATTATTTGGATGGCTCAACGAACACTAATTTGTCTCATCTAATCCACATTTTAAAGAGTGCTGAAAATAAGTATCACGTTAAGAAATTGGGCTGGTTTTCTTAAATTTTATTTAACATTACTTTTATATACGCACCAAATATTCCTTTGACTATGCACTCTCAAAATAAAATCTTTGAACAACATTTTGCTGAACTTTATTCTCAAGTACTCTTATTATCATTTTAGATTTAATTTTCAAAATTTTAATATCGCTTTCAAACTCGTACCTTCTCAAGCATTATCTTGAAATCCCCAATTTTACTTGTAAGGAGTCTAGAAATAACATAATATATTATTGCCGTCAATTTTATAAAAAACGATATGTAATTTCCAGTTCACTTTCCAATTTTATTTGAACAAGTAAAGATAATTTGAACCAAAGCCCCAACACCCAGTCTTGTGAAATGGCTCTTCTAAACTACATTTTGATCCTTGCATTTACATTCATATTATTTTCTGAACCAGTCAAGTCAGACAAAACATGCACACGACACGAGTGAGGAATTCATTTATTCCCTCTAAGTATTTAATTACTTTCGTATACAATTCTATGGTTAAACTTCATATTCATTTTGGAAATATTTTCTTCCGTCTAGAGCGTTGAATCCATTGTTTACAGTGCGTACTCATTGGAAATACGTGTCAATCAAAAATCGTCATCGCTTTCCCTGATTCACAATGGTCGTCCGCTCCACAGATAGAATTGTCTTGAAAAATTCTAACCTAAACTAATTTGAATTTTCAAATATTTTTATAAAATTTGGAAATACCAGCATATAGCATGTACATGAATCAAACGACTAGAAAATTACTCTCTCTTACCTAATGTTTTGTCTCCACTGCTGCCAAATAGAGATTTAGATTAAGTTTGTGGTTCTGCCAAGACCTACTCCTCCCATACTCATTCGTAAGAATTTTGCAAATGTATTTACAAATAGAACACACTGTAAATAATAAAATCAACACTCTACACTGAAGAAAATATTTCCTAAATAAACGCGAAGTTTAACCATAAAATTGTATAATAATAATAATTCGAAATTCAAATGATTAAATAGAGGAAATAAATGAATTCCTCACTCTATTGCATGCTTTGTCTGACTTGAATTGTTCAAAAAATACTTATGAATGTGAATGCCATGATCAAAATGTAGTTTAGAAGACAAGACCAATTTCACAATACTGGGTGTTGGGGCTTTAGTTCAAAATATATTTGCTTCTTCAATTAAATTCTGACAAAGAACTGACTCCACTTAAGAAATTGCTGAGCATTTATAGTACCACCAAATATCTGTAGATAAGAATAGTGGCATAATTTTAATTTCTATAATTCGTAGAGACAGAGCGAGACAAATTATGGAGTCGGAAACCTCATGGAATCTATAACATGATAATTCAATTTGAATACCATTGAACTCAGATTTATTTATTTTTGTTTATTAAGTAAACCCATGCATGCTTCATTCGTAAGCTGGAACGCAAATGAACATTAATCCCATGCATCATGCATCCGAATCCCCCAGATTCCTTGCAATTATAAAAATAGGAATTTCAAAATAATACATGAGAATATATGGCTACGAATATGAAGACAATATTAAAATTTTGAAAATTAAGCAACCAAAAATGTCCAGTAAAAGGCATGTAGGTTTCCATTGTAATTTGTAAGAGAGAGAGACAGTACAGTCGCCAAATAAAATTCACTATGTTCAATTTTGTTTATTGCCAATTTGCCAAATCATCTCATAGAAGTGTGAGGAAGAGAACACACTACAGATTCTGTTTCTGGTTACAAAAAGAAATGCAACGAGGGATCATGTCATACACAGACACATACAAAGATAACATTGCAGACTCATGAGTCAATTTCCTTCACAACTAAATACTCCATGCAAAATCAAGACAAAAAAAATTGCACTTGCATTTGCATTGCCATTTCCTGCAAATCAAAACGTTTCGTGTTCTAAGTATTCAGCAAGTGCAAGTGCAAGTGGAAAACCATAACGCAGTGCTATGGTGCGATGGATGGGGAATTGCCTTGTGTATATTTGCATTATTTTGCTTTTGGGTCTCGTGTGCCGTGCCGTGTCGTGTCGTCCAATAATATTTATCTAATAAAAGTGCAGGTGCTATACGGTATAGGACACGAATTTAATTTCATACTTTGAAATTCAACAACAGAACTTTTTTAAAAAATGAGTGGGGCAGGGCAACTCAGAGTAAATGAACAACAGCTTCGGATTCCAGTGAGACCAAATAACATTCCATTTGTTTTGAATAGCATTGTGTGTGCAAAAGGTCATGTCCATGAACTATCTAGACCGGTGAGTCAACTTTTTACACTTCCTTCATCATTCTTGAAATTTTGAGAACAAAATTTTTTTTGTAAAAGGTGCGTGTGTGAATTTGGCATATTGTAACGTATACAAAGTGCGCCATTCATACTACGACCACTGCAGGGCGTTCAAAAAAAAATGTTGTAATATTTTTTATTGTACATAAATGTAATGTAATTTTCCAGACCCAGAGAACTGACGTGAGACAAAATGCTGAGACGGATGAGTTAGACCGTTTAAGAAAAATGGTCACGATTGAGCGAAAGACATGGAATATCATGAAACACATTCCTGTTCTCAATTTGTACGGAGTTGTCAAAGGGTCCATGCTATGGTCAGATGATAAGAAAGAAGCGGGAAAATGTTTTCTGTATGCTGGTGGTGGAATTGCTGGACTAGGTGTTGGGTTTGCCTTAAGTCCTGCGGCCGCTGTGGCTCCTACCCTAGGCAGAGCGGTCGGTCAAGTCGTTGCAGTGGGAGCAACGAGTCAAATCATTGGGAGTGGTGGAGATCTGGCCATTGATTATTTCACAGTGCCAGGTATTTAACAATTTAATTATTTCTTTTTCCTTCCTTCAATTTAATAAAAAGATCCACTGATTAATTGACATAGCCGAAGCTGAATCAAACATCTTTTGTGCATTTCGTGTGTCCTTTTGCGAGTTTCTTTCCATTTGGTCTAAGGATTTACATATTAATTATGTAGTTACCATAGTAGTAGGAAAAAACCAGGGGAGAAAAACTTCTCTAAAGCAACCCTGGAGAGAGGAGGTCCGAGGAATTGAACCCTAGCACAGCCAAAATTTAATTGTTTAATTTTTGTTTGTTGTAATACATAGAATTAAGACACGCTTCCGCTGGAGAATTGGAACAACATTTCTAGGAAAGGGTGGGAAAAGACATTCCATTCATTGGCTGTGTTTATTCCTGTGCCAAAGCTGGACTTGCCTTCAATGTTGGACACTGTGACGAGGGAAAACGATGCCTAAAAAATGGAGCCATAAATCTTGTGATTTCTAGTGCCGTGACAGGAGTCGTCCACTTGTGTAATATTTCGAGGCACAATGCTGCGGTTGCAAAGTGCGAGACGAAAGCAGCCCCATCTAGTACCGCTGGAACTGACACAACACCGCCTACCAGCACCGGAACTGAAACAGCACCATCTCGTATCGGCGGTATTGAAGCAACGGCACCATTGGACGCAACAGCAACAACTGGTATTGTCGAGACAAGTAATTCTAGCTTGTCTGCCGGAGCGGTCGAAACCGGATCACAGTCCTTAGTTGCCACGGCACCAACGCCAGCGCCATCTACTCAAGGAAGACTTCTCCGATTAGCATTGAAACCCCTGGACCTACCAAAATCAACATTGTTTAAAGCTGCACTTGCCAACACTGTAAAATCTGGGTCGGACTTTTGTCAACATTGTACGGAGAATGATTGCCTTTCATTTGAACGTTCGGAGCCTAGTCGTGAAATTTTTATTCAGTGCTTGGAGAATCCTGGAATCTACTCGGGAGTGGGTGGAAGACAACGTGGATTTTTTAAATTCATGATTGAGTGCCTCTGTTTGAATTATGGTGAGGATTGTCGTGGGAATCAAGGAGAGACTGTACTGGAATTAGCCGCTAAGGTAATTTCTTTTTTCAGTAACTTATTCCTTTTTTTATGACAATATTGGTCAATTTTTACGATTTTTATACAAACGTACATTTCAGTCTGGAAACATTCCTATGCTTCAAGCCGTGATCGCTTTTTCTCCAAAATTTGTGAGTGACCTTTTGGAAGACGATGAGTATGAACTGGATGAGTTAATTGGAAGAATGTCAGATGGCTCTTGTGTTATTCCAAAATATATCATTCAAAAAATCATACATCGATCGAGATTCCCGGCAAACGTTTCACAGTTTCAATGTGAGTTGTAGAATACACAATATGTACGAATTGTCGGTAGCATTGTGGCATTTAGCACCACATTATATTGAGGTACTTATTTGAATTCATTCTGTCACTGCTTCAATGTATGATCAGTGGAAGCATATATGTAGAACGCACGCACTTAACCATTTCGGTGGAAGCATTTATGTCGAACGTACATATATCTAATCGTTTCAGTGGAAGCACAAATGTAGAAAGCACGTATCTAACCATATCAGTGGAAGCATTTATGTAGAACGCACATGTTTAACCGTTTTATTGGAAGCATGTATATCGAGCGGACATACATAACCATTTCGGTGGAAGCATTTATGTCGAACTCACATGTCTAATCGTTTCAGTGGAAGCATAAATGTAGAAAGCACACACCTAAAAAAATCAGTGGAAGCATATATGTAGAACGCACAGGTTCCTAACCGTTTCATTGGAAGCATATATATCGAGCGGACATACCTAACAATTTCTGTCGAAGCATTTATGTAGAACGCACATATCTATCCTTTTCAGCGGAAGCATCTATGTAGAACATACGTATCTGACAATTTCAATGGAAGCATGCATTTAGAACACACATCTATCTGTCCACTTCAACAGAAGCATACATGTCCAATACACGTATCAATGGAAGCATGTCGGTAGAATACACATATCTAAACACTTCAATGAATTTTGTGTGGGATCTCATTACAGTAAGCATGCAACTTTATTACAGGCCTAACCCAACAGGCTGTGATTGGAAATAGGAATTATGTGTCAGACATGTAAGACAAACAATGAGCATTGGTTTATTTTTCCAGGTTTCACACCATTCAATGCCTTCCAAACTGACTTCATTCCAGCTCATCGTCCAAATCCATTGTCTATCGGGTTTAACGCTAACGGTCTCCGAATTCTTTGTATTGATGGGGGTGGAACACGTGGTTTAGTTGCACTTGAAATTTTGGATCAAATCCTGAGTCGAACTGGGAAATTAGCCAGGGATTGCTTTGAGTGGTTCGCAGGGACCAGCACAGGTGGGATCATATTGTTGTACTTGGCCTTAGGTCACACAATCCAACAATGTCGTGCCTTGTACTTCCGTCTCAAGGATCAAGTCTTCAAATGCACTTCAACCTACAATTCAGCCGTTCTCGAGGGACTCCTCAAGGAGACTTTTACAGAACATGCTCTAATGAGGGATATCACAGGGGTCAAGTAAGTCAGTCAGTTTTTCCTACTACTACGGGTACCTCGCAGGCCATAACAATTTAATTTCTTTCCTAGAATCCTCATCACTGCCACGACCGGCTGTGCACACAATTTAAGAGTCGTCACGTTCACAAATACTGACGAGGTTACAAAATACACTCCGATTTGGCAAGTTGCAAGATGCACGTCTGCCGCACCTTTATTTTTCGAACCGTTTGAATCAGGAGATGGGTCACTGTATTATGACGGTGGACTTGGGGCCAATAATCCAACATGGCCGCTCTTGAATGAACTCAGGGTATGCCTCTTTTTTAATAAAATGTGTGTAGGCAATACAAATTGTTGTGTCTAAAAGCAGGGCGTGTCTCTGGAAAATGCAACGATTGTATCCATTGGGTGTGGCCGGGCTCCTAACAATGAACTACCTTTGAGGATCACATTCGAAAATATTGCAGATGTTCCTGCGTCAACTCTCAACTTGGTGGATTTATTATTAGATGGGGTAAGTCGTCTGTATTGAACAATAAAATTTTAAATTTTAAAAATACAAATTTTACAAATTCTGGACAAATTAATCGAAAATCTCACAATGAGCCAGAGAAATTGATACTATTATTTATTTGTTTTTAGGTGACTGAGAGCGATGGACTGCCAGTCGAATCTGCTATCACACATTGTAGTCGCACCAACTCTTACTATTATCGTTTGAGTCCAATTCTTCCAAAACTATGCCACCTTGCAGAGACAAGAGATGTCATCTTAGTCAACGCTATTTGGCATGCCAAAGTATTTGCAAATCAACACAGAGATACATTTAAAGAAATAGTCCGTCGTTTCACACACACTCCCTAAAAAAATTGAGCTTTGACTTTGACATTCACGGCTCCTTTAATTTGAAATTGTTTTTAATTTTTTGAATTTATTTGTTATATTTTGCCGAAATAAAATAAGCCCAATTTTAATTTTTTTTTGTAAAAATATATTAAGTTTTTTCTATATTTAATTGACTGGATTAATTAATTCGTTAACGGACGGAACTGCACTTGTAGGTTGAGGGGTAGTGCCTGGTCTACCGGTATTTCCCGGTTGAATCACAAATGGTACGACGCCAATCACAATTGGAATGCTTCCTTTCAAGTTCCTCCCACATGAAATGACCATTTTAATCTGCGGAAAGGAAATAAATCCACATTAATTTATTTATTTGTTTGAAATGTATATCTCAATTTTATATTTGCGTGACGTACGCACATGGAGTTGGTGTATGGATGACATGAAACTGCAACCGAAAGAGTTGATGAGTCGGAAATCTTTAACTGTTTGCGGAGGAATCGTGTCAAAACTGACAGGAACAAAAATATTCTGTCCGGACGGAACACCCGGGAGACTGATTATTTGACTCATTCGTTCTTCCCATATTTCACGACGGATATTCTTATCTGTCCCTTTGAATGTCACCGTCTTAAAAAAATACGTACAGTTGGAATTAATAGAGAAATAAATTATTGTATTTAAAAAAATTTTTAGTTGACTTACTCTCGAAATCCAAACTTCGACTATTTCAATGTTTTTGTAAGTTTTGTTGACCAATTCCGCCAAAAATTCAATTTTTTCTCCAACTAAAAATCCAGTTTTGTTAAACATCAATTTGAATGAAATTGGTCCACTTTTGCAACAACAGCAACACAAGTATTTTTCACCCTCTAACAAATTTGGTTGAGACGCCAAAGGATAGAAATTAAGGTCAACTGGTCGTTCAACATGAATATTCAAAACAGCCATGATCTCAGTTCCCTTGTCAGCGCGAAAAGTCACTACCGCTTGGTAAAAAATTTTAATGCGTGATTTGACCTCGGCGTCTTTATAAGAAGCTGGGATTGTCACGGGTAGATGGTACACAAATGGAAATTCATTTCGACCCTTAGGTAGTGAGGTAATCCAAGTGCCATCTGTCGGAAAAATTAAATATAAAATTGCGTAAGTACAATACAGGGTGGATCATAAATATTTTATTATTTTCCTACCATTTTGTTGATTGAGTTGAATCATGTCATCAAAATATGTCTCGTCATTCTTGTGTGGAATTACTATCATTGTATTGGTTCCATTTCCATTTGCTATATACAATATAGTTTCCCAGTGGGCCGTTGCGAAACCTTGGAATTTGAGTTGAAGGTCTGTACAATTTTTTCAATGTAAAAAAAAGTATGTTAAATTAAATACACCCTTAATTATTCAATTACGATAACTCATATCTCACATTTAATTTGTTCTTCGGGTTCAGTAACGATTCGAACAATTCGGCCAGTCACAGTTTGTCCTGGAAAATAAAATCCTGGGAAATTGTCCAACTCAAAGTACAGAGAATTTGTTGGGTCTGTCATTTTAGACGTCCTTCAAATTATCACTAATGGGAAATGTGACAATAATTATTCTTATTCTAACTATTGCAATTTAATTATTTACAATTGCGTATTTGGGTTATCATTTACTCTCTCGTCAAGGAGCCATGGGTTGCCAAGGCAGGTAATCAATGCTCAAAATTAAATTACAGAATAGTACATATTTTATTTCACAATTTTTGTGTATTAAAATTTTGAAATTATATTAATAGATAGATAGAAATTCCAACAAACTCGATTATCCTGTCTTCTTGTAAGTGTAGATGTCATTCCCAGGCAACTAAAATAAATTTTCAAAAAATAATTTCATATTCTGATTTCGACAAATATGGTGTCACATTGGACTTACAGGTGGTAGAACATTCGAAGGTACATTCTCCTTGTAGTAACTAACAGGAGCGTAGCGAAAGACGATGATTCCATCGATCTTGTCCTTCGTAGAAGGCATGGATCTCCCAACCCCCAATTTCGTTGACCCCTTCCAAACAATTGTTGTGAAATGACCCACGGGTTTCCCAGTCTTCCCAGTTGTAAAGTTAGGGTGTGCAAAATCATAGTCTTCTATTTCAGAGTACATTGAATCAGTTGTCCAAGCTCCAAAATCCTTAACATAATTTGCCCATCCCCATCCCCAAGGTCCAGACAAACATTCGCCAAATTCTGAACCTGCTTTTGCATGGTGCCTCATCACACTACCTTTACTTTTTAATAGTTCAGCGTATGCCTTGCAGTCGTCGCACAGCTGGTTAAAAAAATATGAATTTTAAAATATTAAGTACAAAATGTTGATATTAACTACCTTTGGGTCTAACTGTAGTGGAGGTACACCATGTATAGCTCGTAGTCGATTGTGCTCTTTTAAGACAGAAAGTTGAAAATCATCCCACCCAATAGAGCCTAAAAATTTCGTTTTGAATCAAAAATCAAGAATCATGTCGATTCTTTGAACAACGGTTTTATGTATTTTTGTTCACACTTACCAGAAGTAGAGATTAGAAATATAAGAATTCCCCAGGTCGGAAACTCCATTCTTTACTTGAGCGGATTTCAACAGCACAAATTTTTATTTACTTGTATTAGTGCTGCGAACGGTTTGGACTAGTTGTGTCATGTATTGTGTCAGCATTATTTGATTTGTACATTAGCAACAATAATTGAGCTCAATTTGATTTTAATGAGTTTGCTATCCCGGAAGTACAATTGAAGAATAATAAACATATAACACACCAATATTCCAAAACAAATTCTTGTGATAAACCGCAAGGTCTGAGCTATACAATTGTCAATGTCGTTATTTGGTGTGTGTGGGTGCGTCGGTCTCTAGCGGCCGCATTCTTTAACAGAATCACTTCAAAT
>JAQGCB010003096.1:0-10305 GCA_034698835.1 Protaphorura tricampata | reverse complement strand
AAAGGGAGTTCTTGCGTTCCTGACATTCTGGTCGGTAGAGAGAGGTGTACGATATAGGGGAGGTTGATATTTATATAGATTCCACTATATATTTGTTGAATTTTGGTCGATTATTTTCTTAAGTTTCAGAAGAAATCATTTATTCTCTACCCTAAAAATGCATTTTTGTCTTATAGAATAGAAAGTAGAGTAAAAGCGCGCGGCGTAAAAGGGGGTTGTCCATTGACGAGTTCAGAAACAGTATATTCGTGCACGTATAATTTGGGGTGTAAAATGTCCCATTACACATACATACACTTACACGCCTGGTCTATTATAAAGTCCGGCCAATGCAGACTTCAGTGTATTAAGCGTTGATCGATGCACTGCACTGAACATATGCAAAGTAAAAGCTAGATTTTAAGGGTTAGCGGAAATTACTAATTAGAACTGCATGGGTGATTTAGCACGGGAACTGGGAAGGGAGGGGGGAGTGAGACAACGCTAACGTCTCTCTTTTGGTTTTCTCTCCTTTAATTAATGACCACTTAATGTCATGGTTTTGGTTTGTTCAACACACCTCTTTACATGCAGAGCAGAGTGGGAGTTAGAATATGGGAACTATGAACTAGCAACGGTAAAATCGTTAGCCAGACTCGACCCGACCCAGTATTAGAGAAGTTTCTCGCCATAGACCACTCGTTCATTTATTTGTCCTAAGAAATATATTTAATTTGGTTAATTTTTTCTTAATTGAAGTACATATGAGAAAGTGGAAGTTGTAGAAGTAGAAGAAGCTGGGTTACTTTTGGGCCACACTGTAATACTTAAACATCCTTATAAAAATCGAGATCTGCAAAATCAATCGTGTTAATAAAATAAACCAATTATGGTTGGAATTGGAATGAAGTGAGGAAATGGAAATTAAGTATTGCCGTATGGTATATAGTATAGTAAAGTAAGCATCATTAATTTCCTTGCTTATTTGTATTTCCACACAGTACAGTTTTTGTTGAATCAGCTGTACAGGCTGTACTCCAGTTAGTACAAGACATACATGAAATTTTAGACCAATTTTATTTTACCACCGCCGCGCCGCACCTTACTGATCGACTTGTACTCAAAGCCCATTAGCATCTCCGCGCCTGCAACGTTTTTAAAGTAAACAGTCAACTAATGGAGTAAAAATGCTCGTAAATTACTCAACGGATGAGTATGGAGTGTAGTGATGAGATGAGAGGGTGAGGGATGATAATCAGGTCACCATGCATCCAAATCCCAGATGCACAGAATTATTTGTATACGTAGTATTTTTATTGGTAATGACAGTATTGAGTATTAAACTGATAGTATTAAACTGTATGTACTCGGAAACCAATTTTCTAGCAAAATCGCTATCTGTAGTGCATAGGAATTCTGAGAAATTCTATGGACATGCATGTATGTATAATATGTAGAATGCCACTCCGTTCGCGTTCCCATAAATTACGCGTTAAAGAGTTACGATTTTCACCCGAACGTTTTCTTATCTGAAGTTCTAGATTGCAAGGAATGATAATTTTGTGCAGTGCGTGGAATCATAACGGAGTTTAGTTTATCTTTGTGTGTTATTCTTGAATGGACTGGACATAAACGTTTTGACATTACGTTAAATAAATCTTGGTGACTCAGGAAAGCGTATATAATACACTTTCGTTGATACATAAAATATAAACAATGCATGGTTCTCTGCGTTAAGTGCGTACCACTAATTTCATTCTGTTGAGGTCACGTACATACAATTAAGAGCAGCCCGGTCAAAACAGATATTTTTTATTTAAGATTTTTGACGCCATGTAGGTCAAAATCTGTAACTAGCCTGAAAATTGCATGACTTTTTTCGAATACCTTGGAGGTAATTCCGAAAATTGGAATATATATATTCCACCATTTTTTGCAGAAAGAGCACGTAGGCGACACCTTGTATCTCAAAACTATAACCTAACCCTGATTTCGACGCCAACATAAAGCGTCCTTCTGAATTTAGCTCTGATTGGATCACCCATTAAAAAAACATAAATACTGTTGACGTTTTAAAATTAAAACTCTCTGATATTGGCTGCTGTGAGTAGTGACTGGTGGCTGACCCCTTTCCCCGAAGAAACATATTACAATATGCAATATACAGGCTGTGGTAGTGCGGCGTCGACGTGTATCGTGTACGTACGTGTCCCTGCATGTAATTGCCGATGATTTTGACTTGACTTATTACATACAGTACATGACTTGGGCGCACGTAGGGTTAAAACAGACAAAAATATTATGCAGTTGCAGTACATAGTGTTAAAAAATATTCTAGAAAGAAATCCAGAACTGTTAGGAGATACTAGTTAGTGTAGTGACAGTAGTTGAGCTCCTAAGATGTCCTAGTACAAAAAAAACATCGTATAATCGTATCCTTTGTAATTTGTGTAAAAATCGGTGCTGATTTCCTACGTACGTGTGTTTACTTTTGTGTGTTGTTTTATTTTTCAGGTTGTTGCTTTGTAACGTTCTACAGTAGAAAATCCGCCCTGGAGGCCCAAAACGCTCTTCATAACATCAAAACACTCCCCGGGGTAAGTGTCGATTTTTTTTTCATTTTTTTAAAAAGAATATTTGTAAGTTATCTTAAGGGGTCGAAATTGGGAGGAAAGGGGGTGGAGCCTCCCAAAAACAAAATGGCGAATTTTTGTGGCCCAGTAAGCAAAGCAGTTAAAAATGTGAATATTTCCAATATGGTGTCGAATCAGTGCACAGTGTTCGTCCAAAAATTAACGAAATGGTGATTTTGTTCGCTGTCTAGATTTTTTTTGGAACGTTTAACTAAAAGTGAGATATACATTTCGTTGCATAAAATTTCAAGGTACGATTTTTAAGATTTTGACGTTTTTCCTGAAACTTTCTATAATTTTTTGGGGAGAAGAAATTTAAGCTTCGTATGGACCTTGTAAATTACTAGGTCTATTTTAAACTGGTAACTGTGGTAACATCCGGTTTCTTGTTCTATTTTGAAGGAGAATATTCCTAGAATTTGTCCGAAATCTCCCTGATACCCCCGCCGGTGTCATGTTTCTGATCCTTTCCTTTCCTTTATCTCTTTCTCTTCACCTTTCTCCGCCTCACTTTCACTTCACTTTCTCCATTTCTGTCTGCCTGGCCTGGGCTTGGTCATTAGCATGAAGAAACTTAATTTAATTACATTAGTCGAACAAGTTGGTCCATTATCTTAAGAGAAGACGGGATGGTTGAGTGCACATGCACACACAGCTTCAGCCTCAGCCTCCGTCCGTCTTTACTTTGTAATGTAAAGTAGAAGGAAAGTAAAGGAAAGGCAAGGAAGATTTTCTTAATATAAGGAAAAGACATAGGAAATGGGAAATAGGAACAGAACAGAACACACAGTCATATTCACCCAACCAAACACTCATTCAATTCATAAATTCTACGTACGGTTCACTCACTCCGTTCTACCCAGAGAAAATTGGATGGAAGGTGTCACAGGAAATTAGTCAAAATTCTGTTCTCTCTTTTTGAAATTTTGAGTGATAATGATAAGGAAAGGATACCATTTGTGATTATACGTATTTCATATTGCCTGGAACATAAAATATAGATGAAGAGGACCGACGACATTATACTATACGATAATTGGCATTGTTCTAATTTAAGTACAGTGACGCATACATACATACATACTTTACTTACGAGAGCAGCTAGTAGTGGAATTGCGTCTTAATTAATATTGAGATGTTGAGTCCAATTATTTTATGAGGAACAAAGGAGAAGGATTCAAAAGGAAGAGTAGAATTCCGTCCGCCTTTGTTGTTCAAATTAATAATTCATTATTTATAAAAAATAATTAATAGTGAATGAGCAGGTGTTGGATAAAATAGTAGAATATGGAACACGAACAACTCGTTCAAAATTAGCATTAGCATTGTGAAAATATATTTACTTTGTGGACTTTGGGAGGTATAACTTGTAGTAAGTTCAGTCGTTACAAGTTATCGTCTCATTGTTTTCTTTTTAAAACCCATGTATGTTTAAACTTTTTTTTGACCCACGTGACACAGAAATTCCGGCACTGTATTGAATCCCAATATTTATTTTAATATTCCTCTTCTATTTTCGGCTGGAGTGCAATGTCAATGTCATTTCTATTTCTCTCCCTGGCATTGCCCTTTAGGTTGAGTCTGTCTGTTTATGACAGGACATGTGTCAGCGAAATATAACAAATCAATAAGTCCAGCATGCACTCCTCCCCCTAACCCACTCGTCCGGAACAGGAAGTTTCTAAACAAAACTATTTGTGCGGAATAATTTGTATTCGTGTGGGTCAGGGTCAGAGTCAGGGTTGGTTTTACTACTTAGAATTGACAAATATCAAAATTATACAGCAAATTACACACATTAGTCGTAATGCATGGAACATGGTCAACTATCGAGCATATTTTGTATTAGTGATTGGGATAACTTTCTATTTAAACTACGGAATATACAAATTCTACCCAAATTAAGTATTCAGTCTAATAATCCATAGTTTGGAGGGGACAGCGAGCTCGAACGTGCACTCTCGTCTCTAATTTGATTTTTTAGTATGACATTTTATTTTTTCCCCTTTTAACCCTTCCCAGTGTCAATTTTGAGATTAGTCCTGTATTGTATTGTGTCATAATGCATTACATGGATTGAGAATAAAAATGGAAATGGAACGACTGACTAAGCCGAGTCGAGCGGCCAGGCCAGGACAGAATAGAGTGAAATTTGACTACTCGTCCGTCTCTCAAATTTCAAATGAGATAAGGAAAATGCAGTAGTGCAATTCAATTTTTAAAATTCAACATTTTTTTTCCATTTACGACTGTGAGAATGAGAAAGCGGATGGAGTGCATGGAGAATCGAGAATTGAATTTGAGACAGAGATAAGGATTGAGAGTAACAAAAGAACAGAATAGAACAGAACAGAACAGAGGGTTGACATTTTTTGTATGCATATTATTTCGTAACAAAATTTCATAACAACGTTGGAGTCAGAGGTTAAAATTATTCAGTCGGTTTTAAGTTTAAGTATCGACAATCGTATCTGTTGATCAGTTGTATTGCTCTTTGCCTGTGTCTGTATGTAGTTGGAATTTGACACCCGAAAAGTATTGAAATCTTCGAATGCTAAAAATATTCACATAGCTATTATACTACAAAAAATATTAAAAAGTCCAGATTGACTTTTTAGATTTTGGAGTCACTGTTCGTAGCAATGTTTAAAAAAATATTCTAAAAAAAGTCATGTAATTTTATTAACATTGCTAGAGAATGAAGAATAGATTTTGGTTGTGTTAGCTGGCATTGGCGTTGTGTCTTCACCTCTCTCTCTCTTCCGAATTAATTCAATGTCACGTTCCACGTAACTTCACTCGAACCACATAATCTTATTTCCCTTCATTAAATTCAAGGCTTTATCCTATCAATTAGGTTTTTGTTCGGTGAGTTCAGTCAGTTTCAGTAAAATAGCGTTCATTTCCTTGTGCATGCAATGCATGATGGCTTTTACTTTTAGCTTTAGCTTTGACTTCCACGCTGCGCTGAGTGAGTTACATTTACAAGGGACACTATTCGAGTGATGAAAAATAATTAGGTGTCGGTGTTGTCTATTTACCTCCTTCACGAGAAATTCCCTGCGATGCTTTACGTGGCCGTGCCGTACGGCGGGTGACAAATGATAATTAATCTCGGTATTTTTTTAGGATTTTTGCTAATTTTTGAATTCACACTCACTGACTTTCCCTCGTTAACTTTTATTAGTATTCTGGCCTTTCCATCGTTTCGTCTTCGTGAGCGTTTGCTCTGATTTTGATTGTCTGTAATGATCCTCACACTCTGTGCATCTTCAAGTAGTCAGTCCTTAGTCGTCAAAGTAAAGGAAAATCGCTAAATGCATGTTAAATCATCATCTACTCCTTTACCTGTGTGATGTGCTGTACTGTGCTGTACATATTTTATTATCGTTATAGCATAGCGTGGGATGAGGTTGAGAATCCTAATGGGGTTGCCGTTGCACACATCCACATATAATTTAATGTATTCAGGAGTTCAGATTCAGATGTGATTTTCCGATTACTACTGTATGTATGTATTAATATGAATTTATACATAGATGAATGTGGGTTGATGGAGAATATTTGGAATAATTAGAATGCTAATTCGACTGCGATTCAGATTGCTACTATTTCCCTGGGATATTTATTTATTAAGGTTAGTTGCCTTTAGGAAGTGTTGAGGATTGGCAGATTATTGGAATTCATCCGTACAGTTCAGTGTCGTGTCATTTAGGGTGAATTATTTCATACAAAAAAAAAGGAGTACAGTACATTGTTGGAATTTTAAGGGCGGATGCAGTAGAAATTCTTAGGCCACATTTTTTTTGATTTTGAGTCGATATATTTTTATACATACATAAGATTTTGTGACTATTATCCAATAGAAAAAGTGTTTAAAATGGAGGTGCAATTGAGTTATCAATGAGTGTGTCATTTTTTCCCGACATTTTGATGTCTTATTTGGAGGAAGCCATAATTTTGGAATTTTGTGGAAATCCGTACGTCGTATATTTTTTTACTTCGGCCTATGAGTCGTCTCGTCACCCTAGTAAATAGATGTTCCTACGAAAAATAGCTTTTTCAACATTAATATTTTGCTGCCGATTTCTGCCTGAGTTCTTAGAAATGATTGTTTAATTCAATATGGTAGTCCAAGTGTGCAAATTGCAAATGCAACTGAATATTGTTTACGTTACAAAAAAAAACATTATACATTATTTTGAACCCACAATTTGTATCCATATCCAATTGCTTGAAAATATTAGTGATAGATTTGTTTCCCTTCCTTGTTCATGTATGTATGTAATAATGTTTACGTCAAAATGCAAAGGCCGAATCGGTTGAATCCAAACAAATTTGGTAAACAATATACTGTTGAGTTGACTTATTATGATGAATTCACAAGGAAATCTCTTGACGTGTTAAAATTTAGACCTTCATTTCAACTTTCCACGTCCAAATTATATTTTTCCGTGAAAATTGGTTTCCTTGTCAAAATTTGCATACACATTACATACGATACGTTTACGTATGAAGAAACCATAGAGAGAATAGATGGATTGTATTATTTTCAATTGAATTGAATGGTATAGAATAGAAGAGTTTTTGACTCCTTTGTATTTTGTGTGTGTCTCTTTGAAGTGAGCTCGAGCTCTGAATAAACTGAAACGATTTGTGAGTCTAATGTAATGTAAAGTGAACCAATGCAGTGCAATGGAATGAAATTGTATGTTGTATAATGGTAATCAAATAAAATGAAACCTTCCAAAGTTCCAACGCTGCGTTACAGCATTTCCAAGTTCCAACAAATACGAAGCACATGCAGCACTCTTTTCAATTTCAAAGCATTTGTTAAACTTTTATTTTTTTTCCTGTGTGCTGATGCTGAGTGAGTACATAAAACTTCAGTTGACTTACGAGTAGTCGGATGCGGTCATGTGAATTGAATTGAATTGAATATCGACATCGAGTCAAATTTGTCGAATCAACGATACGAACGATACGATGGAATATGATACCTTCCAAGGTTTCAAAAGTTAGATAACATCTAGCGTAAGCGTAGCTCTCTCAACTTTTGAATATTTTAACAAACAACTAGAGAAACCAATCCAATGCAAATACGACGATACGATGGCAAATGCGATGTTCTGTACTGTACTGTAATTCGATCCAATTTTGACTGTTTTTTTTACTGATTTATTTATTTATACTTATTTCGACATACCCAACTGAATAGTTGTTTTTTTAAAGGTTTCGTATTTTTTCGATTGGGAAATAACTACAATTTTTTCACTCCTTCCTACGCACAAAAAAAACTGAATTTATTTTGAATAAAATTCAGCCTTTGCATGAGAGCTGAAAATTTTTGTGTTCGGTTGTACGTACATTACAGTTGCATTTGTGTGCATTTGTTTGCTTTTCGGATGCAACTCTGAAGTGTTTCTCATCGTTTCTGCTTATGATGGGATAGAATACTCAAAATTGTTTGAGTTTCAGATTGGGTTGGAGATTAGAAATAGTTTATTGTGAAATTATATGTGTTTTCCGGCAGGCATATTATTTGCTCAGAATTCGTCCCTATTTATTCCAACTGCAACTGCATTCGTTTTAAAAGCAAGTACAGTTATACAATACACTTATCAGATCCAGATAGGTTTAAATATAGTGAGCGTTAGGAATGGTGTACCCTGTGCCTGGGGTCAACGATTATGTGCCACCCTATATACGTATTTGTATTTATTTTATGGTGTCGGTGTCATGCCCTTTTGTGTGATGAAGTCGTCCTCTTTGACTTGACACTGGAAATTGTAAACAGAACCAGCCCTGGGATCTCAATCCCATAAATTCATTTCGACAGAATGAAACTGATTGTTTTTCCTTCTTTTTTGATTTGACTTTCAGATGAATCATCCAATACAGATGAAACCGGCTGACAATGAAAATCGATACGGTAAGTTCAGTTCAGATTCAGATTCAGCTCAGACTGCCTGCCTGCTTCCTATCTACAGTATTTGCCATGCCATGGGTTCATAGAGTTCAATGTCTGTCAATCTGCTGCTGTCTCACACTCCATTCTGAAATGTGAATCTATTGCTGTGTCTGTCTGTCTGTGTCTCGAAGGTTTCCATTGGAATAAGTTAACACAACTCCAATAAAATAAATCTATTTTGGCGTGGGAATGGATCAATGTTGTGTTTCAAGAGTATTTGACCCCCAAAGGTCACAAAAGTCCATTCTTATGGCTGGGACTTTAAAACACGTTGTTTAAGGGGGTCAAGGTCAAAAATATATAAAGGAATTAAAACAAGCTTCCAATTTTTATCATTTACTATCAATTTTTGATAAAGATTTTCGCATTTTTTATAAACGTTTAAAAAGATTTAAAATACTTACTTGGTTTATCACAATAATTTCGAATTTTAGGAACTAAACCAATCAGGTAGTAACTTAGCACTTGCCTTACCAGGTATCCTTGTCTCTCATTTTTTAAAAAAAAAACTGCGATCATTGTTCAAGATATTGCTTTTTGGAGAATTTTATATTCTTTCTTATTTTTTGATATTTTATATAGAAAGTTTACTTCAACTTCATTCAAAATCGATAGTCAAAATTTTGACCCAAAAAATTAAGGCCATATTGTTGTTGTGCATTATTCCCAATTCCATACAATGGAGAATCTTGTAGTCCAATCGAAGTAGTAGTAGTCCCTCGATGTGTTTGTGGATGGCGCTGTTGGTAGTCAAAGTCGAAACCACCACCTTGATTCCCTAGATAAAAAGGGTCTTGTTGATTTTGATTGTTGTTGTTTGGATTGTGCCGCGGGGTACCGTGATCGTGATCGTGGTGGTTCCCTCTATGATCATGATTTTGTTGGTGGCGCTCGCGCTGCCCCTGATGGTGACTTCCTTCAAATCTTGGTGGGTTGTGCTTATCACGATAGTCATCCACGTCATCCGGTAGGTGGAACTGGTTTCGATTTTGATGTCGATTTGGTGGGTTATTATGCTGCTGCTGATGGTGACCACCGCGGGGTCGATTATTAGCATTTTGATTTGATGGATTATATTCATAGTGATAGTCTTGGTCAATGTGTCGACCCGGTTGGTGGCGCTGACGCTGGGGCTGGCGCTGTTGATGTTGTGGCCGATTTTCCCCAAAATCTTGCGGGTTATTCAAATTCTGTCGAAAGTAGTCGTCGTCGTTGTCGTTGTCGTTATCGTAATCACCAGCACCGCCATCTGGATGATTTGTTGGTTGACGTTTATTATGATTATGGTCAATAGGGTTGTCTTCCGGGTGTTGTTCATGATTTTGATTTTGACCATCATCATAATCCAAATGATTTGACCCACCTGAATATCCATCCCCGTACTCTGCTCCATACCCATCTCCACATTTATACATGTGCAGAATTCTCTTCGTATCCCAATAACTCATTGTTTGTCCCAATCCTATTTTAGCACCTGGTATTTTCTGTAAATACAATTTAAAGATATTCGCAGACGTAAACATTTTATTTATTTACGCATTTATTTATGTGCAAACTACGTGATAAAAAAAGAAAGTGAATTATCTTTTTTTTGTGGTTTGGTTTCTATTTGCTGTGCTATGCTGCACTGCACAGAGTGAGTCTGAGTCTTTTGTTATCTTGTTATCACTATGTATGATAATAATACGCGTGTTTCTCACGAACCAAAGGGCGAATTGTATC
>JAQGCB010003095.1:0-10308 GCA_034698835.1 Protaphorura tricampata | reverse complement strand
AAAGAGACATCCTTTAAACTAAAACAAGAACTAATCTATTGCTTAATTTCTGCAGCTATGAAATCGACATCCCACCCGGGAACAAACTTACTTGTCGAGTCCCATCAAAATGTATTCTCAAACCGTTCCGTTCCATGAGATTTTTGTCTAAAGCGATTAGTAGGGTTGAAATTGGATTTGCTGACAATGAGTCAGATAAACTAGAAATAAATATCAAGTGCCATTCTGGGGCATCCGTCCGGTACCTGATTCTACTTAGAACGGAAGCAGAGATACTTCAAGTGGAGTGTGACATGTCACTTCTTAAGAATTGTATTCAAGCGGACTCTAAACTTATTGTCACTTCTCTGGGGAATTTTGCTCATAGTAAGGGCGTAACTGAGCTCACATTAAGGGTCTCGGAGAATAAAATTTTACTCAAGAACTCTACGACAGACCTCGCTAAAAAAGGTGAAACTCATTTTTAAGAAATCATAGTAATAATTCCCTTCGCATATTACTTAGTAATTTTTTTTGTAATTATTTTCAGAATCTAGTATACACACAGAGGTAATGCTCAACAAAATCGAATTCAATGAATTTACTATTCCTCTTCAGTCTGAGATTACTTTCCAGATGAGGGAGTTCAAGTGCTTTGCCGGTTTTGCAGAGACGATGAAACTGCCCATATCCATTAATTTTCATGGTCCAACCGAGTAAGTGTACTACTTCAATAAAAATAACTTAACCAACTAAAACTGACCATCTACATACTTCATTTCTTGAATTACGGCCATGTCAGTGAGCCTGCCTACTGGGGGAGCTCACTAACTGTGGACGGTCAGTTTATCTGTGTACATGCCCAATTCTCATTTTCTTCCTCTAATGAAAAATGCACAGATATTTTGAAAATAAACTCCTTGTCTTTCTTGGCTATAAATGGATGCTACTTTTTATGATAGAATGGACTTGTGATGTGAATGTTCAGGAGCGATTTACTTTGTATACGAAACCGGCTTTAGTCATTTAGAGATTAACTATAGTAATTTTTGACGACCTCAAAAAGTGAAGGAGAAGTCTTAATAGTGGAAATCTAATCATATTCAATTGCAACGTCTACTACATCGAGTGTTTCTAAATTCTAAGCGAACAGAATTCATTGACAATTGTGATTTTGATTTTGTTTTAGGCCCGTCGTCGTCACAATCAAAAGTGACGACCATTATGAAGCCACCCTAACCTTGGCCACAATACTAAAAGACATTGAAAATACAAATCAGTCACAAACTAGTACTTCTAGCAGACTTAGCACAGGAAGTGGAACAACGGCGTCAATCAGTCACGTGACATCTGAACCTCGATCCCCGCCTCCTTCTTTAAAACTACAGCGACCTTCGAGACCCCCATCCAGAAGGCGAGAACCCCCACAACTAAAAACTGTTAAACCTGGGCCCTCTTCTACCGCGAGTGAAAACCCTATACCACCACCACATGAATCATATATGGATGACATCGATTTTGATGATATGCCAGCATCCGAAAACTCTCCATCACTAATTTCATCTCCAGCCTTTGATTTCCCAGAACCGCTACCAGCCGCAGCCGTTGATCGTACTCCTGTCATGAATTCTCGAAAACCGCCAAAAAAGACGGATGGATCTATAACCGCCATGGTTGCTTCACAACGTGGACCACCTCACAAGAAAATTAAAAGTCTATTTCCAAATCTAGGAAATACTTTTGAGCCAGCTGTTGACATTCCTGGTCATGACGTAGTCCTGTGTGAAAACAGTGACGAGGAGTTTGACGAATATGACGAAAATTATTAATTGCTCTACAAATGCAAATGTGTTCTTGGGTTAAAGCTCAGCGTTCATACCGGTGGTGCTCAAAGTGTCACTTCGTCAGTGTTTTCTCATATTTGTATTGGATTCTTTCGAAAGTATCTCAAAATACAGTTGACATTTTTAGGATAAGTTAGCTCTAGTTATGGCTTTCTCATGTGATGTCATTTGTTCAGCTCTTAAACTAATTTAGCAGTGTAATCAATTCGATGCTTACTTAGATAAAATAAAATTCCAAACATTAAGATTTTTGTCGATGCAATACGGTGTGCTAAATATTACAGCTTATTACGACCTCTTATATCGCCAATCCCGTTTCTGTCATTAATTTTTTTTCAGTGATTCTAGTACCAACGCGTATAAGAGTGACAAAGTTTAGACTTTAGACTTACTTTTCATTATTTTTCATCAATGCAAGCGCCGGGTTTCTTTTCTGCCGCTGCTTCATTCCCAAGCCCTGCTCAGTCTCGGAGTCAGACGATTCATCTCCCTAGAAAATAAATTGAAACGTGGTCAGACCCGAAATATTTTGACACACTGACTTCACTTGACTGCCCTCAAGAAAAGAGTTGTCAAGTCACGAAACCCTAAGTACTTATAACGTGTACAGAATTATTCCTACATTATTACAACTCACATCAACGGTACTATGACTCGCTCGACGACGTCTTGCATTTCGAGTCCCACCACGTGGAATTTTTCTCGAAGGTTTTCGTTTTTTTGGAACCTCTTGAACGGGAACAACATCCGGTTCCTCCTTGGCAGCTTTCAGGCTTTCAATTGACTTTAAAAGAAAGAAATAATATACAGTTAGGACATTAGGAGTTTTGTCATGGAATCTGTACACTGTGTACACTTTCAATTCAATTAAAGAGTAATTATTTACCGATTCTGAGCTCATCTCCGAATCTGATGAGTCGAGCATCGTGTAATCAACAGAAATAGGCTCCTTTTCCTTCTCATACAAATTGCGATTCGTGATGGCAGGGTTGGATTTCTGCATTCCAAAATTAGACAAAGGAAATAAATAATTAATACCAAGCACAATTAAATAATTTAGTACAATTGCACATATTAATGGACTCGAAGAGCCGAGATTCGAAGTTCGCAGATAACCATGAATATTAGAATTAGAAGGATGATATATGTAAAGGCCGAAAATATTAGGTTCAAACAAGCACAAGGAAGCACCAGTTGGGCTAAATGTTCATAATATATCACATTCAAATTGGGTATAATATGTAATGTAGGGTACTCGGCCAATTTCAACAAATAATAGCTCTCTTTTCTTTTCGGTCACAAAAATTGACCGAACACGGAGAAGCCAAATATTTGGTATTCATTCATTCATTCATGACATGAATACTTCGGTAGTTCATATTCAAATTAAATTATTCAAATAAATAAGAATGTAAAAAGAACTAGATATATTTCTAATTTTTTTTTGTCATATTTAATTACCCCTTTTGCGGTGACTTTTCCTGGGAGTGCCATCGCAGATTGATCTTGACTCTTGACCTTATTTATTTCCGAAAAAGAAGTTTCTCTAGATTTTCGACCTCTGACCTTCTTCAACTGTGCACAGAACAAAACTGGTAATTTTCACCTTTCGATCCCAAGCCAAGCCGTGCCGTGAAACTTTCTGTGAACGTTCTGTTGAATCGTATCGTTTTGGTGATTTTTGACAAAAATCAAAGTTCGCGGAAATTCGTATTTAATTTAAAAAGAATTTCGGCGCTTCGAATCGAATGGGGTATGGTGAAATATTACGCCAAATGCAATGAAACCTGTACTAAGCGACCATCCGACCACCCGGACTGCCCGTTATAAGTAGACAAAAATAATTTCATCAAAATTATATGTATGTACCATTTACGGCATGACGCATGAGGGTATCTCTACTTTACACAGATTTGATATCCTTTAGAATTCTCCTGGATTATTGCGAACGCCCTTAACTATCGGACCACCTCTGTTAATAAGACCAGCTTTTTGCTGTCCGACGAAGCGATGATGTGCGATGGGCGGTGCGGTGTTAAATCACGCTCTTGGAAATGGCCTGACGTCGGAATTTGCATGATAGTTAATAGTTATTCCAAAACTAAAACATTGGAATATATTACGCAGCTAATTTTTTCATTATTTTCGAAATAGAAATAAAAATTAGATACAATGGTTAAGCAGTTACAGACAGAGACCGCTCAGTGTTTAATCAAAAGAAAACACATTAAAATATGCAAATTAGAAGTGAATAAGTTTTTCAATTTTTCAGTTTTCGAAACTTCAAATTTACGAAAGAACTCAAATAATGAAGGAAACATCTTTGGATGAGGATGACATCACACACTGTCTATTACATGAAATCCAATTCAACCCTAAATGGCTTAATTCCAAAGTACTGGTCAATCGTGCTAAAATTACTGTTGTAACTGTTGTTGAACCGCTATACTGTGAAACTTCGATATTAATTCACAGAACTTGCAAATAACCTGTGATTTTAAGCATCATGCGAATGTGTCGTCATCATTGTTCCATGTAGTGGTTGGTAATCTGTAATCATAAATGGTCACGGTTCGATTACTACTGGTATTCCACAAATTCTGAAAATCGTGTCGAAAATATCAGTCTCACACAGCACGCAATAAATGCTCTGTCAAAATAACTCTGTTTAAATCTGAATTGTGGAAGTACAGAGAAACTCATTGTTTTGATTCCATAATTATAAACCTCCAGCTGAACTGAAGTACTAGTAAATAAAATCTGCATTTATGTGAGTCTATTTATATGTACGGGGTGGTGCATAACTTCTATTCCAACATCCACATTTTCCACATAATATCCTACCCGAAGACTCTCACACGCTTAATCTTATTAGGTTTGGTACAATACAAAGCCAAAATAAGAACTAACCCAAAATCTTGAAAAAAATACGCGGATGTTTCGCTGTGACCGTGACCGCGCCCCGCGCCCGGGATTAAAAAAGGGATGGTACAACATAATGCAGAAAACTTTTTCAAAGAAAGGAAAATGTCACTATAGGCTATTATAAATCACTTGTATTATAAGTTTAATTGCAAATGTTATGAATAACCCAGTAGCACTTGATCTGATACTGCAACATAAAATAACATACATGGGTAATAATCTTGTATTTCATTTCCTCGTTTTAGAAATTCGAGAAACTACGGCCCGCATTGTTCATAATATAAAATTACAGCAAGGTCATCTTTCGGTTAGCCTGAATGATGCGAAAAATATACAAGAGCAAATTAAATTATTTACTACCCTGGGTTAGTTCAGACAGAATTCTATAGTTAAAGTTAGCTTCGATTTATTTTCTCTAACTTTACGTGCCACGATTTTTTTTTTAGTTTCCAACATTCCAACTAGGACTGGGATTTACTCAAAAGTTTATCAACTAATTCCTGATACCAGAAAAAGCAACCATGACGTCTGATTCAGTTAGTGTTAAATCATTAATGGTCTTACTTATTTGCATAAATCTTTTGGTGAGATATGTCAAAAATTATTATTGCTACTGTACATCATGTAATTTTTCACAAGCTTTTAATATTATTTTTTTATTCAAGGGCTCTTCTGTAAAGGCCGATGAAGTTGACCCTGACTGTCACTACTTGAGCAACATAATCGGAGTTGTACAAAAACAAGTCGGCCAACTCTCTACTTGTGCCACGGAAGGTAACTTTGGGACTGCGGCCCTTCGGAGTGCTAACTACATGGTAATGTTAACTTTCTCTTCTTTAATTTAAACTTGAATGGACTAAATTATGTTTCTATGTAGAGATATGATGTATGAATTCTGACAAGTGTCTGGAATGTAAATAGAATTCCGGAGAGTAGCGTAAAATTATGCAACATGGAAAACCATACATTCAAAGTTTTTTAACTATTCTCCTTGTAATTTCAGTGCATCGTCAAGTGTGCTTTAAATAAAGTTGGGCTCGTAAGTTTTTTATCGATTTTTAATTCTGTTAAAACGATTACTTTCGTATCACTAGTTACTAATTGGTCAATTTTTGTTAACTATTTAGCTGGATCCAACGGGAATGATAGACAAGGCTGGGGCCACGGCACTTCTAGAATCCAGCGTTCCTCCAACTGTCAAGGACAAACTGTCTGAAACAATGGGGAAGTGTAAAGAAGCCGCAGGTGGAATAAATAGCTTACGAAATAAGAAGGAATAATTTATTTCAAAAACTAATGCATAATTACAAAATATCTTTAGAGAAAATTGATCCAAATGATGCCTCTTGTAAAACTTATGAGCCAGTCGTGACGTGTGCGCTCAAAACAACGACATCAACTTTGAGAACTTCAGCATTGGATTTGATTAAATCAGGGAAAATTTCACCTTCAAAACTTGCAAAGTGTACAGCATTGGGTGCAAGAGTTGAGGCTGAACTTATGAAACTTGACCTGCAGTCGTTGAGAACAACTTTGATGGCCTAATGCTATGGCCTAATGTCCAATTCGTCGGTTTCATTTTATTTTATCGCAATGTTTTGAAAAAATGTCCAGAGAATTATAGAAGTCTAACATTTTTTTCTGTCCGATGTATTTGTATGTTAAAACGTGGCTAATTGTAGTAAGACGTGAGCTTTGATTTACAATGCGATGTGTTGCAGTAAATAAATTCTGGAGAATGGAACCAGATTTTGTGATCAAATTCTAGCAAGTCGAATTTATCTGGAGTTATGTACAACTGTTATTTTCAGGCCTGACAAAATTATTCCAGGAATAAAGTCACGAGAAAAATCAGTCTGTTGAAAATGGATGAAGGTCGGGGTTACATAATTTGGACTTTACTTCCGGCTTACAAGGAAAACACATGAACCGCTTTCAGTGTATGTAATTAACTCATGCGTGTGAAGCATGGCAAATATTTGGGAAGAGATTAAGTATACAAACTACAAAGGATGCTCATTTTATTTACATTATTTTAAAGTTTTTATTTACAATGATTTAGCCCAATATTTTTTCAAACCTTGTACCTACTTGTAAACTTGTAGTGTATTATTTATTTTTACCTCATTCCAACAACTCAATTTCATAATATTTGAAAATAAATTATTCGTTGATAAGTACAACATGATTAGTAATTGGTCAACCGCTTAATTGAATTGAGTTGAATTTTGTATTGTTTATAAATGCATGGCACTTTCCATTATTGTATTCTATAGTAGTAACAGGAAAATATCCAACCAGTTTGATAAAGAATACAATGACACATAATGATTCGTTTAATCTCATACAGCAGCTTATAATTTATGTAATAGCAAAACGTGAATGACAATGAAAAGACAATGCTTGGATTTGATGAACGAAATCGCACACTTTTTTTGACTGGGTTAATCTTCTTTTGTATTTTTTGTGATTATAATGAAAACTCGATCGTGGCTTAAAAGTACATACGGTTGATCATTCTTTTCTGTCCTGTTCTGACGTGCGGCGTGCCTAGAAACAATATGGGTAAAAATTTGGAAACCAATCACCGTCACAGAACGGGACTACTGTTGGTTCTTCTAATTTTCATTGGAATAATTACGGTAAGTTTACACAATTAAATAATAGTAAAAACACATTACTAGAAATAATATTGTCGTGATCTTGTGTAGGGAATTTCTGCAGATTCTGAGGATGAGAAAAATTGTCCAGCTTTGTACAATATGTTTGGTCTTGTGCAAAAAAATGCTGTCCAATTATCATTATGTGCCAAAGAATTACATTTTGATACTCCGATCCTCAAAGCTTCTAATTATATGGTAAGTTCATACTTCTTGTGATTAGAAGTTTATGGTCATCGTCATCGGTCTCATTTGCTTAATTTTATTTCAGTGCATCGTGAGATGTGCTCTGACCAAAATTCATATTGTGAGTGGAATATTGAAATAAACAGTTCAAATCACAAACAATTTATATCGTTTCCGAATATTTACCATAGCTAACTCCAGAGGGAAATATTAACACCACAGGGGCAGAAGAATTTATGCAGAACAGCATTCCAGCGAGTATGAAAAGTAAGACTGGAGATACGTTCGCAAATTGTCGAGTCGCTGCGGGTAATTTTTACTAAATTGATAGTGTAAATCCTATTGTGGTTTGCGTGGGATGCCAAATAATGTTGTATATTTTTTATTACTTCGCAGAAAAAATTGTCCCGAACGATAAGACCTGCGAATCTTACGAACCTCTTCTTAAATGTGGACTCCATGCCATCGCATCAAGTCTTGGAAATGCTATTCCAGAAATAGTGGGTGAAGGATTGGGTGAGGCAGCTGGTAGTGCAGTGGCTGGGCCATTATTAAGTGGTGTAGGTGGCAAATTAGGTCGCAAAATTGGTAGTAAAGTGGAGATTGGAGATGGTGGTGGTCGCCTTAATCCTCTCAGTTTGGTCGATTGTATTAGTGTGACTTCCCTAGTAAAGGCCAAACTTCGAGACTTCAACCTGGATGGTCTGAGACATATATTTTGAACATCATCATTTTAATACATCTATGGTACTAATTGATTCCGAATTCACCAGATCACCTGATAATTCTACAACTCAAGCTACCGCCCAATTTCTATGTACATTTACACTATACATAACTGATGATGCGATCTTTACCTGTAATCTGTATTACAATATGATCAGAACATATGCCCTTTTATAGTATACTTATGTATTGGATTTTTGTATAATTATATTTTTGCGAAGCATGGGTACAAATACAAAATAAAGGTTCTGTAAAACTACGTACATTACTACTTGATTTGTATGCTTTTTTTGTCTCACAAAATTAGATAGTAGAAAAGGACAAGTTGCTAATTTTAATTCATTATAGGTACAGCTGAGAAATGTGAAAATAAGTTTAATAGTCAATATTTAAACTCCATGCAGTTGAGCTGGCTCAAAATGCAGTTGACTGGCAAAATATTTTAATTTTGAGTTTGAGACAAATTGGCAGGTGTTGATGAAGAATTCGGCAAGCTAATATATTTTTAGAGTTTTAAAACGATTTTTGTGTTATTTTTCATCACCTTCCTCGTAACTTGCAAAGCAATCTAGCGCCACTTCAATCTTCCATGCTATTACATCTAATAGAAAAATTATATCTTAGATAACCCTTCTGTTTCAATGGACAATCGTGATGCAAAGAAATCAATTGCCCGAAAAATGGAATTTTGCTATTGCGGGCAGTTATCTCTTTTGCTAAACTATTAAATAAATATTCAATTATTGAGGGGGAATTTAGACTCATTATCGTTTTCGAACAATTTATGAACAGAAAGCGACTGTATTTAATAGTAATAAAAGCTAATTAACAAATCATTCTGTTTATTTGTATTCAAAGCAGTGTAAAAAATTACAGACAGATGATTGTTAATTTAATTTCACACTGCACATCATATTTTCTATACATGCATGCATGCATGCATGCAGAGTTAAGGCAATGACAATGACAATGTCAATGTCAGTATAACAATGCGAGGTTTTGATGAAAGGAATCACATGTACACTTCGGAGAACCGCTGTATTGTTCTTACTTAATTTTGTTAAAAATGGGAGCTTTAAATGAAGGCTCGGTTGATTATTCAGTCAGACCTGTTCTGGTTTCTGATTTGCCCAATCAATATAGAAACAATAATCAGTAGAAACATGGATACTCGTAATACTCGGAATACCGGGCTTTTGGTTCTTATAATTTTCATCGGATTAACTACAGTGCGTATATTCACAAAACTAAAAAATTTCTGTAGAATATTTAAGGAAATAAAATTATTACGTACAATTTCAGGGAATATCAGGTCAACAATCGGATGACCAGGACTGTAGTGCTTTGAAAAGTTTGATGGGTCTTTTCCAAAAGAATGCCGTGCAATTGTCGTTATGTGCCACTGAGTTAAGATCGTCCAATCATTTGGTAATTTTTTTCTGTACTTACAAATAATTGTAGAATGTTCTAATTTGATGAGCTATATTTTATTTCAGTGTATTGTGAAATGTGCTCTGGTGAAAATCAATATTGTGAGTCAAATACTACTGTAATAAATAATTTTTGTAATGTAAAGTAAGGAAATAATTCATGTTCCGAATTATTCTCTCCAAACAGCTAACCTCAGAAGGAACTGTTAACATGACGGGGGCACTAGAGTTTATGGAGAATGTTCCACCCAGTATGAGAGAAAATTCGGGAAGTATGTTTGCAAAATGTGGAGAAGCTGTAGGTAAATTTGCAAAATATATTCGCGATAGAAATTATAACGCAAAATAATCAGTAGGACAGAAACGAAATGTGTGCCAATCGGGATAATCGGGATGTATGTCGGGCGAAAATTTACTATCGTTGTAGAACCACTGGCTGAATTTTATTTACACGAATTGATTGGTTCCTTTTATTTACAGCAAAAATTGTTCCAAATGATGAGACCTGTCAATCATATGAACCACTTGTCTCTTGTGGACTCCAGGCCATCGTGTCAA
>JAQGCB010003094.1:0-10309 GCA_034698835.1 Protaphorura tricampata | reverse complement strand
ACTACGCCCACTTTACCACTCTCTACACATATGAAAACCAATTTCCACGGGCTTTCTCCCAGTCTCGACTGTTTATTTCTATTAATTTTCCATATGGCCAAGTGAAGCCGGGTGATTGGTTTCGTTCGACAGGTGAGTTCAACGGGGTCAGGGTGAAGTCTCTATAGAGACCGGTTTATTCATAATATACAGTGTGTATTAACCCTATCATATTTTGATTCATAGAAATGAATTGATTTCTCTGCTTTTACAAAAGTTCAGATTACCTTCGAGAGAAACTGTTTCGGAATTCAATTATGCAATTCCGTAGGCTTGATGTCTTCAAACTAAAGTCTTACAAGATTTTGACTTTTAATATTCGTTCCCCAAATTAGTCAAATAACAATTTTATATATAATTTTTCTTGTAATGTTTGTAATGTGTTCTTGGCTTTTTCGTAACAATCACATCTTACAAAAATTCAGAGGAAATATCATTGGTTCTTACAGTCGAGTTGGAAATTCTGAATTGGAAATGTCCGGGTCACAGCAACAAAAATCATGTACAGAGGGGTTTTCAGGTTACTATACAAAATTCTCTCACCATTAAAATTACTACTTGATTCTTCTACTATGACAATCGAACCATTAAATGCGAAACATGAAATTAAAATTACAGAAAAGAAGCTTTTCACGCCTGGTCCACTAAGTGTGAGTCCCAGGGTCAGAAGTGCTTTGGGTAATCAAGACGTGGGTTCACGCGATTCTCATTTTATCAACATTGTCAAATGTGTTCGTGAGAAATTAGTTAAAATTGCAAGCAAGTGCCACACAACTTTATTTCGTACATGAGAACGCTATCGATTCATTCGACTGTTGGTTGTTGCTCTAATTGTTTGTCGTTTGTCTATCTTTTATAATAATTTGCTTAGATCTTCCAAGTGAAACACATACAGCTATTTTATTGCAAGGAAGTGGTACATTTTCTATTGAAGCTGTTCTTAATTCAACATCAAATCGCAAGAAAAAGGTAGAATGCCTCCTTAGATATGCGCCTTACTTGGGTGACACGTTAAATTGAAAGTTGAAATTTTCGTTTTTTAAAAATATTATTTGAAGGTTTTGATACTGGCTTGTGGGGCGTATGGTCAAAGAATGCAAAAGATTTGTGAACAAGGTGGAATTCCTTCCAAACTTGTCCTCTTCCCTGAGAATCTTCCCGTCATATTTGATGACAATGTACGGGCCCTTGTGAGCTCTTCAGAGTTTGGAGCCTTAGCCCTTGTTCACTGTGAAACAACGAGTGGGTTGATAAATTCTGTGCATAAAATTGGGTCAGCACTAAAGACTGTGGACCCAACAATGCTCTACATTGTGGACGGGATGAGTAGTTTTGGTGGAGTTGAAGAAGACTTTTCAACCATTGATTTTCTCGTCAGCTCTTCAAACAAATGTCTTCAAGGCGTGCCAGGCTTTGCTTTTGTCATTTGCAAGAGAGAGAAACTACTTAACTCTAAGGGTCAGTCAACGCTAAACACTTTTTTCTTTTCTTTTCTCCCTGTCCACTTGACAGAATGTTTTGGACAACTTTAACTCACTTGTCCTCTCAAGATGCTATGTGCTTTTGACGTTCACAAGGATTGAATGCTCTTTCAAGTCAAGTCTTGAGAGAAAAGTCTTTTCTTCATTACAATTAAATGATTTTCACAGGTTGCTCAACTTCTCTTAGTCTGGATTTGTATGAACAGTGGAAGGGCTTAGAATCAAACGGACAGTTTCGATTCACACCACCGACACATTGTATTCTGGCATTTATGGAGGCTCTCAAAGAATTAGAGGAAGAGGGTGGAGTATCTGCTAGAGCCAAGAGGCAAGTAGTGTTATTCTTTCCCTGCCCGATTGGATCTTCGGACAAACGATAAAGTAAAATTGGTTAATTTACAGATACAAGGAAAATAACAAAATAATCAAGAATGGGATGACAAAATTTGGTTTCAAAAGATTCGTTGATGAGGCGCACGATGGACATATTATCACATCATTCCAATACCCAAAGAATTCAAATTTTGATTTTGAGACATTCTACAATCTGTTGAGTGAGAAAGGTGAGTTTAAATGTAATTTGTAAACTTTACAGTTGCAAGACTTCTATTAAGAAATTACAGGGAGATATGCTTGTATCACATAATTCATTTTTAAACTTAGGTTTTTTAAACTACTCTACTGACTCCTGCTTTCTTTGTTATTTTCATACTTTTACTTTTTCTTAAAACAGTTTTTAACAAAGAGTCATAGATTTATTTGATTAACCTTAACCTACAGGTCAACTCATCTACCCAGGCAAAGTAACAAATGCTGATTGCTTCCGTATTGGAAATATCGGACATCTGTTTCCAGATGACATGATTCATCTCCTTGAGTGCATTCGCGAAGTACTTGCAAGTATGGGGATCTCAGTTCCGATTGTGTAAATTCATTCACTCCTTCATTGTTGGGAAATGTGTTTCACACTTGAATAAAACATACTTTTAATTGTATTTGCCTAATTTCGAAAATTATTCCGCGTCCTAACTGTCCTAACACTATTTTTTCTCCATTACGATTTTGGTTACAGGGTGGATCATAAACACCTAATTTTTTATATCCTCATTTTTCCATTCTTCGGTATGATTAATCAATATCCAATAAATTCGTTGCTGGGCGGCCCAGACTAAACACTCGCTACCATCATATGCCCACAAAAATGTTTCCCTCACAGTGTTGAAAACAAAGGACCCCTGAACTTCGGAAATGGTTAAAAAATGGAATGCCTGGGTCTAGAAGGAAATAAATTTTTGTCAGCACTTTACAAAAGTTGAGAAAGACTAATGAAGTCTTCAAAGGAATACGGTCATTCGCCTGGCTTGTCGGAAATCAATTGCTTTGTATTATGAACTGAATTGGTTTGCGTAGCATTGTGACATTGTGAGTTTAATACACCACAAGAAATTCTTTGGCTTCGACACGACTCTGAACTCTGAACGCGTCTGAACTTTGTATAGAGTGCATTACTAAATATTTGTAAATCGGGCAATGTTTAGAAGAACTTTCCTATGTATTATTAGAATTCACTGAACTTTCGGTGATTTAAACGTCTGATGAATTTGGGAGCCGACTGAATTAGACGTTGTAAGGAGAATAGCCTTGGTTGTTGCGGCGTCTTCCGAACTCATACTGTATGCACTAGTTAGACAAAACATTTTCTTCTGCACACTGCACTGGTCTGTACAGTCAGCTTTTGGCCGATTGTCAACAGGAATTGCATGATTCCCTGTATTTTTGCAACCAGAGAATACTTATTTTTAGGTTTTACAAGTCTCGTGTGTACCGGATATCGAGTGCTTAGCAAACGACATACTCTAGTTTATATTCCATTTCTTTCTAACTGCTTTCCGGACGTTGTCGTTCGAATTCTTTGTTTGCTTTCACACTTTATATTTAATTTAATTTTCTGCTGCTTGCTGAAGAGTTTAAATTTTGTCTTAGAAGATTTCTTCAACTACTATTTATATAATTGTTTCTCATTTCTTGTTAAAATCGGAGGGCGACAGTGTATACCTGGGTTGGTTTAGATAATACCATTACTCAAGTGATCTCATCATAATTTTGTGGTAAGATATATAATACATATCGTTAATTACAGAATAGTAGAGGCCAGGTCAAAGCACGGATTTCAGAAATAATGTGAAGATAGGGCACGAAGTAGAATATCTCAAAATGTGACAGCCGAATAACTGAACTGTAATAACTGTAAAGCGATGCTAATCTGTAAAAAGTGGAGCCTGTTAATTAACCTTTTTGTAAATACAGAAATTACGAATGCATCCATTGTATTTCAAACTTAAGTAGATATCTTTCCTACTAGAATTAACATTTATGTACAAATCATCCAGCTGTAAATGGAATTTAAAAGTTTTGCTCAAATGTACAATTGAGAATATGGAAACCAACCATAAGTCTAAAGCATTTTGAGAATTTTTCGGAATTATAGTTTGGATGTTTATACTAAAGTAAATAAACCGTGTTTCTACTTATTGTTGAATGTGTATTACATACTCTTATCATGGAATGTGAGTAAGCCACAGACAATAACTTGATTATGCCCTACCACGAACGAAAATTAATGTGAGTATTTTAAAATGGTGATATTTGGATTTCTTTATAACGTCTCTCGTCTTCCTCGAGCAATAATGAATCAATTGGGATCTGACAATTTCATTTCAAAATTTCAGAACATGATGAGAACGAATATAAATTACTACGCTCTTCTTGGAGTGTCTTCAACCGCTACACAAGAAGAAATCACCCGAGCCTTCCGCAAAAGAATTCTAGAAGTACATTTGGACAAACGACCCGGTGAGGACACCGATTTGTGCTACAAGACAATAGAAGCTCATCGTGTTCTTTCTGACCGAAATCTCCGTATTAAATATGACATTGAATTTGGATCCACAAACAAAATTGGGGAGACTTTCATTCCAGCAGGTTATATTTGCTATGAAGTGGGCCAAGATCAATTGTCTAAACGAGTCATGGAAAATATTTTCAACTGGAAAAACGAATTTGATCGAATCAAAGCAACGAGTGATGGATTCAATGACAATTATTTTGCTTGCATGTCAAGTCTTATTGATCAAGGGGTTGACCGTGAGACTTCTCCAGAAAATACCCCGCACTACTCTTGTAGTATTTGTGACAAACAGTTTTCCACACAACAACAGCATTGGGAACAAGTTTTGTGCCCTTATATTGCCATGTTTTCGTGTGATAAATCAGGAGTGTATTCCTTATTCATGTATTTCAAATCCCTGTTGGGTCAAGAATTATTTAATTGGGAACCTCGCTATCTACCACTTCGCCTTTTGGGTATTTGGGGTTCACAAGAATGGAATAGTCTGTCGGATTGTGATAATGCTATTGTCAGAATCTTGGCCGAGATTCCACCGGTGGAGTATTTTGACGACTCTGAAGAACGTATTAACTTCATCGAAGAGACATTTTTGAGTGATAGTGAAAGGAAGGAGGACATATTCCCAAAAGTTGCATGTGAAATCCTTTGTTGGGTTTTGGAACATCAGGACTCGCAAGACGTGGTCGTCGAAAGAGTGAATGACCTTCTTCGAGGGGATGAGGTCATGGAAATAATGTACTTGGTTTCTATAATGAAAAATGTTCTCAATTGTAGTGAAGACGAATGGACTGCTTTAGCCTGTGAGGCATTAAAACTTGAACAATTTGAACTGGCAATGTTATGGACAAAAGTAGCTATTGGATTTGATGAAATTCCTGGATCTGAATGGTTTGAATTGGGGATGAAAATATATGAAGCTGATCCAATCGTTGCCCATTTTTGTTTTCTCTCCGGTGGTTATGAGTCTGAAGAAGATTGGGAATTTCTGGCGAACGAATTTGCACGAAGAAAGAATCATTTTGCTGCAATAGAGTATCATTTGAACTTCAGCACAGGAAATCACGATCAATTATTAAAGAAAGCCAAGGCATTGGTCAAAACTGATCCGAACGGAGCAAAATTGTACCGCGGTGTATATTACAGTTACAGAGCCAAATCCGTTCTAGTTAATCTTCCGAACGGAGATTCTATGTCAGGTTACGGCAAAGAATTGCAAGAACTGGTTGAACTTATTGATGAATTTGCTCCAAACAGTACTACGTGTTTAGAAGGTTTTAAAATAATTGCAAACACTTGGCCAATGTCATTTGATGAGTCACCTTGTTACGGAATACACCGAAGTACAATGGACATATTAGGCCAGCCAACTCAAAATACTTCCGAGGTCAAATCTTTTAACCTTGTTTTAGCCGCAATGCATTACCTCCCTGAGGATGAGGTTGATGAAGAATTTCTGAGTACAGAATGTATACAGATAACGACGAGAGGAATAAATCGAAGTTTGAGAACAAGTGACTTCAAGTCTTTGGCAGAAATTCTTCTCAACCTAACGAATCGATCACTCCCAGGCGTTGCTCAAATCTTAGAAGCACTAGAACCGCCTGAGACTATGACACATCTAAGAAGTATGAAATTACTCATCAGTGGGACAGTTAATAAAACACAGAAAAATTGGGACGGAGCTATGAAAGACTACCAGAATGCTCTACTGTGCGCACCAGAGTGTTCGCACAGGGTTATCCCTTGTATCATCAAATTGACCCAAGACACTGAATTTCATTTTAGCATTGTTGACAAAGTGCAGTCAGAGGTTAAAGTTCTCAAGGAATTAGTTGACCGAGAGGAGTATCTTCAAGTGGACACTTATGGAGCTAGTGGAAGTTCTATTGTGATCACTGACGTAGCCCCCAAAACCGTCTCTTTGTACAAAAATTCAATTGCAAAAATCCAAGCTAATGATCCAGACAAAATGCCTCCTCCCGTGGAACAGCCTCAACAGGAACCTCCACCCGTTGAAACGAATACACCTTTGGTCGCACTGGATAAAAATGAAGAGGCAATTGAGTCCAGTCAAGGCATGGGTGGTTTGAACTCTGCACTAGCGTACATTGATCTTTTGAAGGCTTTACCTTTGAACTTTCAACCAGGTCCTATCGTCATGGCTGCCTCACATTTTCTTCAAGCAATGGATGAGAGTGACGACTTGGGAAGTATATTTGCCTACAGAAATGCTATCATTCTAATGGCAGAGAATCTGATTGAAATTGATCAAAAATCTCAGGCTGCAATTCAACATTGTCTGACGCACAGACAAATGCTCTCTATACTTTTAAGTGCTCATGAGAAATTGTCAAAAGCTGTGGGCGAAGAAAAGAAAAGCAAAAGTGAGTCAGGAGTTGAACTGATTACTAACTCAGACGCAAATCTTCTCTCAAAATTCTTCAAGAATGTTGTCAATTTTCCTAAATTGGATCCGTTGGCAAATATCCCAACTTTAAGCTGTTCTGACCTCATCTATGTAGAAACTTTGGGAAATTCGTTCCTTAACCAGTTTTGTTTTGAAAAGGTTAACCAAGACAAGGGTGAATCGTCAAAAATTCCAAAATACCTGCAGGCATATACACATTTCATTGAAGTTTGGAAAGGGCGAAGTGTCCTCACAGATTTTCCAACAGCCCGACTCAAAGCTATGGAAGAACTATTGGCACTCAAAAAGTGGACTCTTAAAGATGTGGAGAGTTTTATGAATTGTCCATTGTTTAATTTAAATGTTGATGGCTGGTCTTCAGAATTTGTAACAGAACTTAGATTTGCCAATCAATCAAAATCTTATCGAAGTATTCATGGCTTCAAAATTGAATGCGGCCAAATCTCATTTCTTTGCTCAAGTGCCAAAAATTCGACCGGAAACCTCTTTGAAACGAAAGACATTTTGGAGATATTTTTTAATGGAATTGAAAACTCTTCCTTGAGATTAGTTAGCCCTGATGATGCATTAAGATCACACCCGTTCAAGGAGGTCCAATTTGAACCAAAACATTTGCCCAAGTCAAACATCCTTAACTATTTCCAAACATTGTCAAGAGTTGCAATGCTAATTTGTTCTTTCTCAAGTGGATTAGAAATTTGTGCACGATCTCCATTTGGAATGAGAAGCACTGAAGAAGGATTACTACTTCGACTTGCAGAACATTTACAACATTTCCTAAGACCTGTCAGCGCAAGGAGAAAGGAGAAGAGTGAAAAAACTAATGAGTCCTTAAACCCGAACATTCCAACCGAGTTTCACTTAGATATGATTGAAGTCTTTACTGAAGAAGAAGAGGACGAATCAGGTCGGTTTATCTATAAAGTTGGTGATGTAGTTCCAGAGGTCAAAATTGCAAACACGAGTCTTCGCCCGACGCCCGATATCGAATTTTCTCAAGATTTCACAAAACATTATGATGAGATGGGTAAACATTTTCCTGAACTACTTCGACTCAAAGAATTAGTGAAAATTTCTGTTATACGTACCAAATTAAAGAAAGTCTGGGAAGAGAATATGGCTTTATTGAAACAAAATGGAAGAAGCAAGGAAGAAATTTGTAGAATTGCTAATGTTTGTAAAGTTGTTGAAAAACTTGGCATTTTAAACGATGCTCCAGATAAAAATAATGTTAAGAGAAATGTTGTTGACAATTTGTCAGAATGTACTTGGCTACCTTCAATATCTTGTATCAACACTGACACAGAAGTATTCGAGGTCACCGCTGGTGTCAGTATGAACCCAAATGTAGTATACGGGCCTGTAAGTATCCCAGAGGGCTGTGTATTTGTTTCTGCAAAGGAATTTATTAAAGCTGCAGATGATTATGGGAAAAAACTAGCCAAATGATTAGGATACTAACTTTTGATTTGTTAAATTATTCAAGCAGACCACTTAAATAAACAGTTATTCTTTCCAATGTTGAATAATTTTGTGTGCCATTTATTAACATCCGTCACTGAATTTACATTCGGGTAAACTTATAGCTAATTAGCATTACCCGTCCACTTGGAATTACAATTGTTGTCAACACTTAAAACTGTTTTACAAATATTCATACTTCAACTTTCACTTACTCGAGTTAACCCCGTGAGAAAACATTTTTTAAACAATTATAAGGAAAATAGTTAATTGGATTACGTAGCACAGGGTACTAATTGTAAGCTCAGACTAATGCGTCTGGAATCGGGATGGTTTCTGGGGAATATACTTGTACGTACTCTTCACTCGCATTCGCATGGATTTCGAAACTTCTGGAATCTAGATAAACAAACTGTGCTGTGGGGGTACATAAGAGTAGGTTTGCTCCCGGTCGTCTCGGTCTACAGTTTGTGTTTTATGTATTTTCGCTATATAGAATTTTGTGTTCCCTTCTGATCCTATTATTTGTCTGCCGTACAACGTTGACAATACTATTTCTCGTCCTCGGAGAATTACACTGAAGAGATAAGTTTTGCAGTTGTACCCGGCTCTCGGCATAAATAAATTGATAAAATGAATTCCAAAGGTTAACTGACGAGTGTTAATTAGAATTCTAGTTTGCCAGAGGCAGAAACAGACTCTATTCGGTTAATTTACTTAAGCTATTTCGTGTTTTTAAAAATAAACAAACGACGACAATGGAAAATGCATATGCACAAAAGTAGCAGCAAATCGAAGACATGTCTCCTGGAAAGGCCCTTGAAAGAAAATTGAAATATTACGAACAAATATACCTCTCGTGGATAAGTTGAATGATAAATTGTCAGTGTCCCTACATTTCAATTTTCCACTTCAGCTCTCCGGGTCTTTTATGTTGGAGAATGAGTTGAATTGTTCTTTGGCGAGAAGAACATAAAGGGAGGGGTCGTGGCCGGGACTTGGAAACAATATTGTAAATTGTAAAATGGTAATAGCTGTGTTGTTGTGGGTAAAACCTTTACCTGAACCAGCATCGCTTTACACCTGTTACCTGTCTCTCAGCTTGCCCCCGGTCAGCAGGGGTCTTTCAATTCACCTCTCCAACCGAACATTCGTCTCTGAAAGTTTATAATTAAAATAATGGGAAAAACAACCATTGCATCTCATTGTACATTGTCTACGCTTTGTAACTCCGACGATGGACCCACAATACAACAAGTAAACTACAAATGCTTGGCCCACCTTCAAATTACCCACCGTGATTTGTCGTTTTGTACGTACGAGCGGAGAACCTTATACAATATACCCAATTTCTTATGTTATTGCATTGCGCTCCAGTAAATACGACATGGTAAGAGGGTGTCATCTGTTAAGCGCAAAATTTACAGTCCCTTTAAGGGTCGGGTATAATTGGTTTTGAGTTTCCCTTCCGTGTTCCGGAATTGTCAGTAGATCGGGGACAGTGCGGAATTAACATTGGAAATAAAAAACAGCGCAAATAGTGACTGCGATCAATACAACTGAGATTTAAAATCCAAAACATCTAAAGTATATGAGTCTGTTCAATTCAAACGTCTCGGCTATAATTAACAAGGACTGCCTCGCCTCAGCAAAATATGGGCAAAATCTTTATATTCCAGACCGTGGATTCTTAAGTCTTAAAAAGACCAAATCCGAACTGAGCTTTTCATCTGAATCATGCATCTTCTGACTTGTGGATGGTGTCCCACGGAAAATTAAACATATGTGGTCGTAAAATTGTACGTATGTAGTACATGTAAGACTATATATAAAAGTAAATCCAAGATATGACACTTCCCAATTGGACTCGTTTCAGTAATAAATCCTTAACTCGAGTTCTTGGGGATAGTAATAGTAGTAAAGCACCTTCCATAGGATTTCTGTCTGTTTGTTTGCTGACTGGTCCCAAATCCCCACTCTCGTTTTTCGGCA
>JAQGCB010003093.1:0-10310 GCA_034698835.1 Protaphorura tricampata | reverse complement strand
ATACACTGCGTTTTGACTAATCACTCTCAAGTTTTCATATAATTTCGTTCTAATTAGTTTTAGTTAATTGCTTTTATTATGGTCAAGAATTTCAGCTTTCGCTGTTGTCAATATTCAGACCCATAATAGCCATAACCCATAATAAGCAAGAACACGCAAAACACTTCCCCTCTAGATCCCCAACTTACACTAGATAGATAAACCCAATTGGTGTTACGTGTGCATGATCTTAATCAATGGGGTATGAAAGCACTAAAGAATGTGGAAGTCCGGATGAGTCGAACGTTATTTTGGTTAATCGATTCGGCCTCAAAACTTAGTAGGAAACCTACAACTACGCCAGAATGCATTGACATGCCGGGAAAAAATGCAAACAAAGTTGATGGATAATTGTTAGGTAAGAACCGGTAACCACCACACAACGACAAGTTGTTCAACAATTCAAGTAGTACATCATCTAAAACCTAGCCAAAACCTGTTTGGCCACCATATTCCCAGAAGATCATGGTTGCCACTTTTTAAATATTTTTGAAATCCTGAAAACAGCGAAATGCCGTACGATCTACGTAAAAACCATTGAATAGAATTAAAAGTTTCATGAAAAGCTATTCGTCATGTCATTATATTTTAGCGGCATTATTTTATTGTAATATCTTGTTAGTTATCTTATAAGAAATTGAAGACCTTTTCACCATTTTTTAAATTGGAAAATGATTTCACATAATATGTGCTTTGTAAATACACATATTTTACAATACGACTGTTTACAGAGACAAAAAACCTAATTATTCAGGATTTATAATCAAACTCTGAATTCCACATGAAAAATTAAAAATATTTCTTCCAAAGATAAATCCTTAATTCAAAACTGAATTTATATTCAGAACAGAACGAATAAATTTGGAACAGAAGGGTTTTTGGCGGAGACCAATTTATTCTATTTCGGTACAAGATTCACTAGGATGAACGTTACATAATAAAGAAAGTAACAGTACATTTTAATTAACATTACTTGTTGCATGAAATTAAAAATTTAATTAATCAGCCCAGAGAATTACTGTACCTGATTTTAGAGAAGTCGAAATATTTGGCGAAGGGCAGCTCCAAGCACTGGTAACATGAAATGAGCAACGATGACTTGATTTGCAGGATTATCCCCATCGTCGTCCTCGTCCCCACTATCGTCATTACTATGCCCTTGCCCATTGCAATTATCACTTTTGCATATGCAATATTGGACGTCTGTGAAGCCAGGGTACTCATTAAAACAACCAAGTTTGGTCTCAGCTGCTGCTGGCGCAAAAGTACAATGTCTTGATACTACTGAAATAATTTCTTGACCAAGCTTTGATTTACCGATAATACTTGTACAGTATGTGTCTATAAATGGGAAGAAAATTTATGGTTCAGACGTTTATCTTGGGAAATTTAAAAATAAGTGTATGATTTGTATGCTCACCGTTTGGTGGCGTGAACATGCACGCAATTGGGTCTGGTTTGATTGGAGAAGCGTCACATCCTGCATCACCATCAATGTGGTTTACTTCAATAAAATTGGTTTTGGTACAAGAGTAGGAGTTCAAAGCTGTCAATGTACAGAACAATACTAATGTAAATAAATGTGGATGTTATCAAAATATTTGAGTGATAAAGAAATTTCAAATTTGTGACGACTCGAAAATTCATGAACATCAATATAATACTAATTAATACTACCTAATTTGTGGGAAAAAAAAGAATCGCAGATCTAATAAATTTGTAAAATTGCAATTACCTGAGGTGAATGCAAAATTAGAAACAAGAACGCAGGCTAAGACTGACAAAATATCTGCTTGCATTCTGAAAATTTTTACTGATAGAATATGTAGAGTCCAAATTTTAAGTATTCTACCTCACAGTTGCAATCGGAATGAAATGAATGAAGTGCCGGATTTAGATAAATTGCATTTTGAGTAAACTGTCTCAAGTTTTAATATCGTTTCGTTCTAATATGCAGGTTCACGCAAAACACTTCCTTCTTGATCCCTGCTTACGTGGAACAGATAAAACCAATTCGTTTTACGTGTGCGTGATCTTAATCAATGTGGTACGAAAGTTCTAAAGAACGCGGAAGCCCGGGTGAATCACACTATTAAAGTTAATCGATTCGGCCTCAAAAACTTAGTGTTAAATCTACAACTGCCCCTGAATGCATTTACATGCCGGGAGAAAATGCAAAATAAGGCTGATGGATAATTGTTAGGTAAGAAAAGGTTGTCACCGCACAGCCGCAGTGGTCGTAGATTTTAGTGTATGATCACTAGAATTGCGTCACTGGCCTCAAGGGTGATAATTGTATATAACATTGTTATTGTATTTTCTTATATTGTATTATTAATTGTTGTTGTATTGTAGTATTGTACCTTTACTCCCTTGGTCCAAATGAACAGATCTGTCTTATAAGAGCGGAAATTGGAAAAAAAATTGTAATCTAGAATACTGACAAGAATTAGTTTTATTCAAACATTTTTTGAAGTTTCTTTGTCAGCGAATTTCTTGTGCCAGGCGAAATGCAAATCCAATTAAGGGTAAGCCGAAATGAGCTAGGCTAATTTTTGGTGCAGGGTTGTTTTTGTCTGGTTTTCGAAATGGATCCCCATGGCCATTGCAATCATCGGTCTTGCAAATACAGTAGTAGGATGTAGCATTGTAATTAGAATCAAACTGGAGAATGCATCTTTCCTTCGTTCCCTCCGGTTGTGTGAAACAACCTCGGATAGCAAGATTAAAATCATTTTCGTCCACTTTTATGGTAGCTGTAGTTTTGTGACACATTGGAACTATAAAAAACGCACATTTCATTACTTTTTTTCCACACTACTTTTATATTAATTAATTCGAAAATTCAATAAAAATTACCTCCTGCTCCGTTTGCTTTGCACTCTTTTGCGTCGGGATTAATTACATTAGCATCACAACCCCAATCGGGACCATCATTATTAATTTTTGAACACATAAAACAACTCAATCCTGTTAAATTAATTAATTGTTATTTTTTAATTGCTGATAAGATTTTTTAATATCTAAAGAGAACTTGGATAATATTATTTTTATAAGTACGACAAATTGCATGCATTACCTGAAGCTAGACCAATGCAATGGACAAGAATGCTGACCAAGACGGAAATAATAGCTCCGTTCATTCCGAAAGTTGTAGTTTCACAAATCACTTATATAAACTGTACTTTCTACTCATTTCGATCAATTCCATAATTAACACTGAAGTCTTTTTCAATAATACACTGCCTTTGCATTCCTTATCATGCACCGGTTATCACTCTGCTTTTTATCACCAAATGAAAGTCAAGAGCGTAAGCGAGCACACAGTCTACATAACTTTAACATTTGATTATACACAATGACATAGTTTTCGCCATAAAAAATATTGGAGGCCTTCGCTGATTTAATTCCACTAAAAAATTTCACAGAATTGACGCTATAATTACCACGATTATTATTAAAACCAAATTTTTTTATTCAAAATAACGGTGACTAGAATCATTTTTTTCAACGTGATTTGTTATTACTATATTACATAAGAGCGTAAGCTTGGCAAAGTGCAAGTCCGAGTAAAGGTAAACTGAAATGAGCGACCATGATTTGCCCTGCTGGATTGTTTTCTGAAACAGGTTCGACCGGACTGTTGGTCGTTATTGGTGGAAGAGTGGTTGGTACTGGAGTCCCGTGACCATTACAATTATTAGTCGTACAATAACAGGATTCCGCTTCGCCTTCAAACGCAGGGTCTGTAAATTTCACACATTCTCTACGGGTTGACTCTGGCATTCTTACACACTCTCTTGCAAGGACGTCAATGACCTCTGACCCTGTTTTCAGTTTGGCGGTGAGGCGAGAACAAAATGGAACTGTCAATAAAAAATTATTAAAAAATTAATTAAATTTGTATCACGTGGAGAATTAATGACAGGTTGGTGCATAATTTTGACGGATACCTCCTCCTTCGCCGGGTGGATTGCATTCTTTAGCTTCCGGTAGGATAGGGTCAGCATCGCACCCTACATCAGGTCCAGTTGGGCCAGTTTTCATGCACTCGACCCAATTCAAACCTGTTTTATTAAATGAATAATTAAAATTAATTTTTTAAAAACTGTGCCGAATTATCAACTTGCATATATATAAATCCGAAACGCATACCAGAAGTGACTCCTAGGTTCAGAGAGAGTACACAGACGAAAATTGAAAGAACCGTCGATTTCATTTCAAAAAAGTTAAATTCACAATCGTGATTTTCAGAAATTGTGTACAAAATTGTAGTCAATGTTCAGACTTAGACGATGGAGCTAGGTACTGTATCAAATCATCTCATCATGTGGTTTATATACAAAATTCTGAGCATTAGAATTTCTCTTCGTCACAATTTTGATACGTAGTCAAATAGGCTTCAGAAATCTAATTGTGGAGAACGCATTCATTTGTCTCATAATTCCACAACACAAAAATCAATATGCCGACAATTAAAACTATGTACTCTATTATTTGTTGGGAGTGACGTTAACTTGTTACTCATAGATGAATAAACCACTAATTAGATTTCGAATTGAACTTGAACAGTGAACCCAACGACACCCTGCTATTTAAACAATGCAGATAAATTTTAATTTGCTTTACTTGTAGTTGTAGCAATAAGCTCCAAGAAAGCGGAGTGAACCAATGATTTGAAAAATTGGAATGTGTCATTGAAGAAACGGTGCACTGCAGTGCAGCCATTATTATCGTCAGTGTGTTCACTGTTCAAGTGTCCCGTCAAAATCTGATCAGATGTTCATTCCTTCCTGAAGTTATGTATTAATGCAGATAACCCATAATTGATTGCGCATTGAAATTGTGACGAATTGAAGTTCTGTAACTCAGTATTCGTATATAAGCCATACAATTAGTAGATGGTTTGATACAGTTGAAATCCAAAGCCAACGGGTTACGTACAGATTTCGCCAAAAATTCTGAAAATCATGGGAAATATTCTTTTTATTTAATGGCATTTCTTGAATGTTCTAAAACAAATGTGGAGTTTGGCTAAGAACTAGTCCAAATATAGGTAATATATGGTGAGTGAGCATGATTTCCGGTGCGGCATTAGCTTCAGTCGTTGTTGGAGGTATAAACGGATCCCCATGACCATTACACTCGTCTGTCGTGCAATGACATTCTTCAATGTCAAATTCAAACCCAGGAGGCCTCTCAATCACACATTCCTAATTTGTTGTCTCGGGTAAGTGAACACATTCTCTTGCGATCACGTCAACAACTTCGCCATTCAGTCTCATTTTGGACAAGAGTCTGAAACAAAATGGCACTATAAAATAAATAAACAAGTCAGTTATTTAGTAAATTAAAACTTATGGTAATTAATTTTAAAGTGATATAATACATGAATTTATATTACCCCTTGTTCCATTCGCTGCGCAAACCACTGGGTCTGGTTTTATTGTTGGAGCATCACATTCTTGGTAACCAACTGGACCCGTTTTAAAGCATTCAAAGCAGGTCAAACCTATGAAATGCAAAGGTATTTATGGTATTGAATGCAATATACGGTGAATGTTAGAATATTAAGTGTGTACATATTACTTACCGGAAGTCAATCGTGTGTTTTGGAATAATGCTAACACTAAAATTAAAACTGACAAGAAAACAGTCTTCATTTTAGAATTTGTTTTCGAATTGAAATGAATTTTGTCTATGAAGTTCAAAATGAAAAGTAAAACCAAAGAAATTATATAAACAGAGTCCTCCGTTTCTTCAAGTGTTAGCTACTAATTCGTGACTGTGTAGTTTACACAATTGTGTGTTTTATTCAAGTTTAAATTTTTTGATAACCATTGTATCAGAGGTATGAGCAATTAAAATAGGGTAATTCCTACAGGAAATGTGTTATTCTTCTCCACAGAATCGAGGGAATAAGTGCAGATAAAAATATATAAATGGACAGGTATTCTCTTCTCCATTTCCCAAATCAATACACACGAGTCCCAATTTATCGCACTATAATAGTTATTATCAGTTACGTGATTAGAGAAATGTGTAATGTAAATGTGAACAGTTTTTTTAATGGGCTGACCACGGTTCAAGACGTCATTGGGATTACCAAATCTGTTAGACGAGAAACAGTGGACTCTCTTTATATCAACGTCCGCTATATCGTACACCTTTCTATACCGACCAGAATGTCAGGAACGCAAGAACTCCCTTTCCATACACTTCTTTGTTATTCCACTTTCTGTATATTAAACTTTCTCTTTACTCGACACATTTTGGTGTATTTTTTGAGTTCGATATATAGAGTATGAACTTGAGCTTGCCAAAAAGGTAGAAAATCATACGAAATATTTGTTTTATTTAATGATACTGAATGAATGCTTTAAAACAAATGTAGGGCTTGGTTAAGAACAAGAACTATTCCAAATATAGACATAGACAATCCGAGATGAGTAAGACTGATTTGCGGTACTGCTGCTGAACTAGGCGTTGTTCGAGGTAGAAACGGATCTCCGTGACCATTGCACTCGTCCGTCGTGCAGTAACATTGTTCAATGTCACCTACGTACCCAGGACTAGTTGTAATAGTACACTCTCTCTTTTCTGTATCAAGTAAATAGACACATTGTCTATTGACCATGTCAAGGATTTCCCCATTTTGCCTTATTTTGGATACGAATCTGAAACAAAATGGTACTTAAGAGTACAATTTTTAATTATGAATTACATGGAAATAATAATCAATAACCCAAAATAATAATAATAGAATTTGTACATTAATTTGACCACTGATGTAATTACCTAATGTTCCATTTATGGGACACTCTGCAGCGTCAGGTTTAATTGTTGGAGCGTCGCAATCCTTCTGACCAGTATTACCAATTTTCCAACAGTCGTAGCACTTCAGACCTATTGTTCATTAAAAGGTGAATAAGTGTGTTGAATTTAAAATTTTAAAAATAATGGGGCCAAATTAAGACATGCGCTTTAGAAGGGACTAGTAAAAGGAAATTGTACGTGAGTTTAAAAATATCTGTTACATAATATCAAATGGTACAATTACGACATTGAAGCTTTGGACTCACCTAAACTCAAATCGATGCTTTGGAATAGAATACACATCACAATGGCTAAAAATACCGACTTCATATTAATTAATTAATTAATTATTAATTAATTATTAAAATATTAATTAATATTTGACTCTTTAAAAAAATTGAGATTGAAGAGGTAATTAATTACTTGTCTACTTTTAATTTTAATTATGTATGCCCAAATACACAACAAGTGTTAGCCATTAAATATATAGTGGACACTTGTACTCAACATGTATTGTGTCATATCCATATCTGTCAGATAGCGTATGAATTAGTGCAATTAAAATCCATTAACTATTTCCTCGTTACTTTTACTTTTTCTGAGGAATAAACTTGTAATGCCCATGCATACATGTGTGAAATACATACATATATTAATGTCATTAGATAATTGTGCCTATTTGTTCAGCGGCAATCGTTTGTGCAATTAGTGAGCTATTATCTACTTGTTCCAATGGTAATAAGTTATGTATAGATATATAAAATTTGGGAAATTACAGCCTGTTGGTTCTTCGTTCTTGTCGAATTGTGACCTTGTGACCGGATGTGAATGGTTGAATGGACTACAAATCCAAATTAAGTTGCGAAATTGTGCCTTGACTTTTCCTATGAAATTTTAGTTATTCAAAATTCAAGAGAACTGCTTCACATGAATTAATCGCACTTTATTTTCGAATTTAGGCATCAAACGATAGTACAAATTAGATTTGTCGTGTCTGTCACATCTAATATTACACACGAGGAAATATTAGACGTATTATGGCGGCTACTCCAACCATTTGAAGAGCCAAATTAGAATTGCCAATTCGGAATCCATGATTATTGTCATTGTCATTTTTAGGATGCCCATTGCAACCATTTTCCTTGCAATAACAAGTTTCAGCTTCTCCTTCAAATCCATCAACGGTGTCCTTGGAACACCCTAATTTGGTGTCATCGTAAGACCGGACGCAAGATCTCCTTACTGCATCAACAGTTTCATCTCCCACTTTCGCCTTACCAGTAACTCTCATACAAACTGGAACCATGGCTTTAATTTCTGAAAATAAAATAAATTTAGTACTTCAATTTTTTACGCGAAGCTCGTCCAAATTTTCTTTGCGTTTTACGAAGGGATAGGCTAACCTCGTTTTTCCCGAAATTCTGGTGATTCCGAAGTTGACTCTGATGTTGTAGCTTCAGAAGTTGTGTCTGCTGTTGTTTCCGGCGTAGTAGTTGGTTCCGTTGTGGTACTAGTGTCCTCGGTAACTGTACTTGATGGTTCTGTTGAAATGGTTGCCTCAACAGTTGTAGGTGGTAGTTCTGTCGCAGCAGTTGTAGGAGGTGTTTCTGTATTAACCGAGGTAGTTGCTTCAGTAGGTTTGGACGTTATTGGTTCTTCAGCGCAAACTTTAGCATCTGGTTGGATTTTCTCAGCGTTGCAAAATTCATTGTATCCATTCTCATCCTGAACACTACTACACACGAAGCAGTCCAAACCTGTTTAAAATATTACAATCATTTTCATCCTTCAAAATAAAATATTTTAAATATATATAAATGTCGTCACTTAATTCGCTATTCTGGTCAAGTGTACGCGTGCATACCTTGTGTATAATGCAGATTAATGACTAAGAGGCAAATGATTGCCAAAATAAGTGGACCCTTCATTGTAGAGGTCAGAGGTCAAATGACTCACTAGGTGATGTAGTTAGATTTATTGTTTAGGTACGGCCTTGGTCTCACTCTCAAAGACAACTGAAGGTAATGATGTCCGAAGAAGGGTTTATAACATGCAACTCAATATAATACTATGATTGACTTAATAATCACTCTAATTGCAATTATAATCTCCGACACACGGAACATCTGGAAGACAGTTAGATAATTCTCATGAAAAACAAATTGTGTAAAGTTTAGATAAGGAAATTAACATGTTCGGTTGATTTTTGTGTGAGAAAATGACATGTTTAGGACTCGACGGTATTTTTCATCATTTCCCTTAACTATTTCATTATTACATGACATTCGATTCACCAACCGCAACCCGGTTTGTCTTTTGTAGAATCTCAAAATATGAGTTTAATATTGGAGTGTTTAATGCAAGCATCAGGCGTTTTGTTGTACTGTGGGCTACAATTTTTGTAAGATAATATCCTGATTAGGTAAAACCGCATGCAAGGAACTCAAGTTGAAGTACGGAATGGGACCCAGAATATTTACAGAAATTACATGCCTTCCTAAAACTGAACGTTGTAATTTTTTATTCAATTTCCCTCTACGGAAAAAATATCAAGCAACTACAAGCAACTATCTTATCTATTCTGTTAGCATAGAAGTAGTATCAACAAAAATTAATTAGGTAGCTCTAATTTTTAGTTTCTGTGGAATAAAAATGAGCATAGCTACATATTGTGGACCATAATCCATGATTTTATGACTGGACACTATATTGACAGAACGGAATTATTAATTGAATCGAACTGAACGCAAGCGACTTCTGGCCAATATCCAAATTCCTTTCATAGGAAATAACAAACCAAACGAAACAATTCCACTTACCAATTAACCTTATTTGCATACAAATTCTAGATGCTCAAAACTAAAAAAATTAATAAAAAAATTTACAATCTTCAATAAATTTTATTTCAAAATATTGTAATAAAATACAATCGCCTCAACTATACTAGGAACAATGCTTGACGAATGACGCCTAGTCCAATAAGTGGAAAAGCAAAACGATGCTTTCCGATTCGGGAACCATGACTATCATTATTATCAGGATTTCTATTGCAACCGTCACCAGTGCAATAACAGATGTCTGCGTCTCCTTCAAATCCTAAAAATGGTGCCTTAGAGCATCCTAGTTTGGTATCATCATAGGATGGGACACATGATCTCTTGACAGCATCCACTGTGTGATTGCCACTGCCGACCCTCACCTTCCCATTAACTCTCATACAAACTGGAACCATGGATTTGGTTTCTGTAAAATAATATTTTTAGTCTAAATTGACAGTTGAAAATAAAGTATCGAGAAACTTTAGGCACAGTTGCATGTGAACTGGAATAAAGTTGAAATTTATAAAAAAGCGTCCTCTGACAATGGACCTACGTCACCTGTAACCCCCGGATTGACCTGAAACTTGGTATGGTGGTCAACACACCCTTGGTAACAACAAATATCCATATCTTGTC
>JAQGCB010003092.1:0-10311 GCA_034698835.1 Protaphorura tricampata | reverse complement strand
GACAGAGACGAAGTAGTCGTCATTCTAGTGCATGCTAACATTAAAAACGATTGTTGAATGCGGAGACATTTTTTAAATTAAAAGGTAGGAAATGTGATCAAGTCTTGACTCGTTCGAAGATTCTCGCTCGGGTGGTCCCGACTCTCGACAACTTATAATTCAACGATAAATATAAAAAATATTGTCAAATGAAAAGAAAATTCATAAGGTGTGTTGTCTAGAGTTCGGCAGAATTGTCCGTATCGAGGATCTAACCGCTATTTGAATTAATTTTATTAAGTCCTTAGCAGTTTCCTTATTCAAATGAAAGCCTATAACTTCTACATCTTTTCAGTTGTACCTACCCTAACTTGTATCAACTTGAGCTGAGTATATACTTCACAATTATGCCACTTTCTAAAAAATCTTAGAATTTCTTAGGAATCACATATTTTATTTTTTGAAGGTGGACTGAACGTGAAGGACTTCGGAAGCGATCACTCTATAACCCGAAAAGTAGCTAAGTTTTGAGTTCTGACAAGTTTAGCAGCCTTTAGTTCTTGTCACGCTCATTTAAATGGCTTTCCCTCCTGATGTGTCAATGTGGTTATTGAAAACCCTAGCCCAGTCGGCACATGATAATTGCTAATCGGCATGGCAAGACACCTGTGAGAATTTTAACCTCAGTTACCCGTCAAATGTTTTTAGTACACTGAACTGAACTGGGGTGGTCAGAAAAAAAGTAGATTTTACCATTGGAGCGTAATCGCTCCCGGAATTCGGGGAATTCTACGTTGTAGTCTTACAATGTTGCAAATAAAAGTACCTTTTGGTACTCGATGCATTTGCATGAGCCCTGAGATTTCGGAAGCAAGTAATTATAAGGCGTGGAGAAAATTCTTACCAAAACACCGGACATGAATTAATTAAATTGCACACGAGATTTGGTTTATCTCTGCGTATTGGTCAGGCGAGCGAAAGAATTAAAATGCACCTTGATGCACATTTGTATTAGAGTACTCCAAAAAAATATTCCAGTTAACTTTCATATGATTTACCTCAGAATGATGTCATAGCCGAATGGCCGACACAATCGCTGGATTTGTATTCATTTCCTTGCTACTCAACGTTGAATTGAACGTGAGGTAAACTCTCATTTTTTTTTACAACCGATTGCGATTGCAGCGAGTTTTTTTATAAATTGATTTTTTTAGGATACACGTTTGTCATTCACACCATGTTCGGTTTGATGTGCAATGAAGCACTTAAAGGGGGTTAAATGTCTTCGGCTTTGCCAAGGTCACTGCGATCATCATTACATTTACAATACATACATTGCTTGCATCTTAGAAAAAGAAAAAAAATCCTGGTTCAAGTTCGCAGTCACGCATGTACATGTACAATCATACATCGTACATCAAGGTAGAAATATACAGATAAGTGCACTCAGAATTCCAAAATGACAGTTGGTTCGGATCGGAATGGTATGCTATGAGTATAAAATTTTACTGTGAATTAATTTTAATTATGCTACACTTGGTTAATTTTGACGTTTTTTCCAAAAGAAGAATTGGAACATATTATCTGTTATGTATTTACATTTTTTGCCAATTTCTGTAAAAATTGTATCGACTTCCAAATGTATGTATCGAAAAAGGAAGGTTTGATTGGATGAAAGTGTTCATTAGCTGAAATTTCTCTCTGTGCATGTTTAAGTGGATTTTTCAAAAATTTGTGGAATTACGATAGAGACACTTGATTAATCCAATAAATTCGACATGCACCGAAAATACCTGCCATTTATTTCTTGCCCTTGTCGACAATCACACTTGAAATTAATAGTCGCGCACAACCTGAATCTGACCCGAGATTCTCATCCAAGTACCTACTAGTAGTTGTGTTTCTTTTAAGAGAAATCACAGAAACCATTACTATTACGATTTTGAGATAGGAACATGTAGTGCATGGGAAGGTCCGTTTAGAAAATTAATTGCTGTAAGACACAAGACAGGAAAATAAAGGTTGTTGAAGTCCCATGACATCCATACCAAATTGCCAACTAACGACGACCGGCCAACACACAGACACATTACTTTTTACTACTCTATTCCATTCGACGCATTTGTTCTAAAATAGTAGTACTCGTACAATGTTATTGTTGTGCTACCATTTGTACGACCGGAGTTCTTGTTTAGTAATCACAATCAAAATCCTTTAATTAATTGTATTACACCACCATAGTCCATTCTATTCTAACGACCCTGCCCTGGCGGCACGTATTACATAACTGTAAGTATCCTCTGTCCTGAGAACTGGAGCATTTTCCTCATTTTAAAAAGAAATCCACCCTCAACTTGTATCAATCAAGTTTAAACAATACATTACATATATCTTATGCAATTCTGCTCTGCCTGACACAACAGGTGAACATGAACTGCTGCGAACCTACGTACCCTATATCATATTGCAAGTAAAATATCAACACACGTTAAAACAGTCACAACAATAACTTTTATCCTATTTTGTTTATTATTCCGTAACAAAAGTCCACCCTACATTTCATTTCACATTTTCTTCACATATTTATGGGAATTTCTTAGCCTTAAGTTGTCCTCTTGACACAACAAGCAAACCAAGTCAAGCTGAGGAACAATGAGGGGAAACATATCAGTTTTAAACAATGGGTTTAAAAATCTACGGTACACAACACAACACAACACAACACACACGAATCGGAGTTTAAATTATAGGGACGACGTGTGTAAATGTTTTTCATGTCAGGGCAGGGTGCATTTACACATATGATACAGGTAAAACTTCAAATTAGGCAAGATTTCTAATGATTTTATGTGCATTATGATTTTGTGGAAAAATCGACCTAGCATACCAGCTAAAAACGGTGGTTAACATTTTTTTCAAAATCAGACTCTACGAGGGATACCAAAAAGACACTGAAGTACTTATAGAAGTCGTCGCAGCATAGTGGTACGGGGTTATCCTTGTCGTTCCGTTGCAGTATGGTTCGATTCCTCGGCCGTGCAGAAAGAGTTTTAGACAACACGTCGGGTTTTTATTCAAATATTTTAGACCTTAGACGCCAGACTTATTAGAAAAATGGGCTTGTTTATATACTAAAATTGCATGCCTGTAACATATGCACCTAGCACCAAACACTAATACCACAAAAAAACACTTAAAGAGCACCCAAGTGCAATTTAAGTTTGTTCAGGTGTATTGTTGTGGAAGAAATGATGGAAAATAAAAATCAAGCGGACATGCAGTCAAACTGCACTGCACTAACACTGCAATTGCCGGGTGGTTGTTAAAAACAAAAAGATGGGTTGTCTAATAAATGCGGTTTGGCAGGTCAAGTGTCAATTTGTGGCAGGTAGGGTTGATTGATAGTGAGGTTGTAGAAGGTGTTTTGACTCAAAAAGCATAAGAATACCAGACAGGACACTTCGGAACGAACGCGAATGCAACGCAACGCAAGGTTCATTTGGATTAGGATGGATAGAAAAGATTATTGGTTTGGACATGATTATCCCTTGACCGGCCATCTGCTTTAAATGATATGGTGTAAAGAAAAGCTGGGAGAGATATAAATCTTCATCCAGAGGACACTGATTTAGTCAGTCATGTTTATGCAGAGCAGAGGAATTTTATTATAATTAAGAAGTTGAAGTCGAAGTGAACTCTAGCACGAAAGAAACTCCGAGAGTTAGTGGAATTTAATCTTCCAATATTCTAATGAATACTCGTTCACTTTTTCTTTTGATGCTTGTGCTGTCAATACTGAATATTAATTTGGCTTGGTTGTCTATTTGACCAGTTAATCGCGTACGGATTATTCAGCACTGGTTCATTCCGTTTACCTTTCGTATTTAAATTTTTTAATGCTGGAATTATTCGATTCATACAGAATCTGTTGAATTTTCGGATAGATCGCACCGGAATTTGACAATTTTTATTTTCTGTGAACTCATCATCGCGTCAGTTGGAAAAAAATTGCAAGTCTTGCAATTGACTGAATAATAGATCATAATCATTCCATCGTTTCGTTTCGTTCGTGAGCTAAAAATACCACTCTAGTGGAACAAATCGGTTGATGGAAATCTTCGATTTCGATTCGCCTTCAAAACCACACGAGCATAAGAGAGCAGCATGGAGAAGGACAGGTGATGGTGATAGTGCTAATAATAATAAAAGTAATGAACCGGTATTTCTGGCAATGGCATTGCATTGCATTGCATTTTGTATTGTGAAAAAAAATTACTTTTGTGTTGCGGAATTGAATGGGAATGATGATGCATGTGCGTGCTGCGTGGATTCCATTCTGCATTAGACTTGGACCCAAATAATAGTTGGAATAAGAGTTGGTGGGTGGATATATTTTATTATTGTCGTCAGTTTCCGAGAGGCAATTGACTCTTTGCAATCTTCTTTTCCTCAAGTCAAGTCTCATTCAAGAATAAGAAAAAAAAAGAAACCACGATTTGAAGTAGTCAGTCGTCATCGTCCTACTAGAAAACTTAGGAATGCTTGTCCTGATACTTGTATATAAGACATTCGCATTTTTGCGCGTGCAATTTGCACCCTGTATAACACATACAGGGTCGACCAGTGAAATTTTCTTGTCAGGCTTTGGAGACTTCGTAGTGGAGGTAAATCGACAACGCCCATTTGGCCTGAGACTTAATAAGGCGGCTAATCAAAATATACATTTTAAATAAGATTATATTTCTGGCCCACCCTGTACATCTAATCCAATCCAGAGAAGAAAGGAAGTAGTGACTTGGTTTTTGGTACACTCCATTGCGTATACTACAAAAATACATTACGTTAACGACTACAATAGAAGCCCAATCTAAACTCTAACTTCTTTTTCCGTTCCGTGCGTTCCTCTCTTCTTCCTATTGCACCTTAAAACACAATTGCCAAATCGAAGAATCACCTTAAATAATAAAAAAGACCTTCCGGGATCTTTTTTCTTCTTCATCCTTTCTCGTAACAATGCAAATTCTGTGAGTGCAAAAAGCCAGCCGTACTATATTATTATGCCTCAGTCAGTCAGTCAGAAAGTCAAAGGAAATGAACGGAACAGTGCGTGGCGTGGGTACATTACATGGGTTTTGGTTGGGCCACGCTAAAAATAAAATTTTCTTGGGTTTTCTAATGAATTTTAAATTTCCAGTGTGTATTTAAGCTAATTTTAAATTCAAAATTCAACTGTAATCTCAAAAGATCATGTTTGCAGTCCATCTCCTACTTAATTTGTTCACAATGTGGTCAAGTGCTAAACTTTCACACTAAAATATGTTTTACTTGATCTCAAACAAGAAAGAAAAAAATGAAAAGCCTTCGTGATCCGTTTATAACGAATACAGATCAGGTGTCAAATTCCTAACAGAAGGAATAAAATAAATTAGCGAAAGAGGCATGGACAACAGCACTCCCTAAGTAATCGCAATCGCAATCATGGCTTGCAAAAAAAAATATAATCGTAAAAAAGAAATATCGAGTTCGGGTAGTTTTCGTGCAAGTCACGCAAAATCCATCCATGAGAATGCAGACGAACGGGTTATTATTTTATCATCTCTGCCGTCTCTCGGCTTTTGGCTTTTGCGATTGAGATTACGACTGGGACTTCTTTTTTTATTTTAGCAAAAGTATGAAGTGCACGACTTAACTGAAACTGAACTGATGCACATCACATTTCACAATCACAATTCAAAATCAAGATTTGTAACTGCATCACTTTTACTAATAAGGCAACATGCATGTACTGTACAAAATGTAGCAGTGCTTATACGCTTACGCTTACGTATGAATTTTTCTGAACTTTCCCCTAAACATGATAATTTGTCAAAAGTCAAAATATTTTTCTTTATACTCAACTCAACTGAAGACAAAGATAAAGAACTACTGCCTGAGATTGAGATGCAGCAGGTGTGTCGTACATTTATACAATTACAACGTAAGGCACTTAATTTTTGTCTAATGTGGGCGCAAGGGACAAAGAACAATTTTTTGAATTGTGAAACACGAAATTGTCATTTGTACAGGGAATTCCGTCGAATGAATGCAAATTTGTCAGATGTGATTTACACAAACATATTGAAATTAGTATAAGCATCCTTTCAAGTTAAAAAATTGTAAGATTTATTTCTTCTGTCAGAAATTAAGAAACAAGATCTTTTTTGCCACAGTGCAATGCAATTTGCTGGATCTCGGATTCAGTGTTATGAATACGGAAAATTTTCCAGCTCTTTCATTCAACCATTTGGGCTAATCGTTTTCTATAAAATTTTATTAGTAAAATAAAATGATAAAAATTAAAATGTTGTAAAAATATCTTCGTATTTTGGTAAGGACGCCTTGTCAAATAAAATATGTGAATTCAATTCAAAAGGCTTCCTTTTGTTTCTACTGAAATGACAAGGATGTAATGATTTATTTCGATTGCAATCAAGTCTACATTGACACGAGGACAAAAGTTTGTAGAAACGTCAAACGTGTAAATGAACTTAACGTACGTGAAAGTAAATCTGAAACAGACACGACTCGTACAAAAGATTAAAATTGGTTCTTTTACATTTGATTACAATTGCAGGTTGTATTAATTGGTAAAAGCAACCAGTCGCACTCACAGTCACAAATCACAATTATATCATTCAGTCGTCAACATTAGTTCCCTGTCCTTTTATAGACATAAAAAGCAATCTGTAGAAGTCCATTAATTAGTCAGCCATTCGCATTCCATGGAGGAGGAAAACTTGTGTCATGTTGTTCGTTCAATGTTGAGAGCCGTATAATGATACAATGCATTTAAACTGTTTCCGATCAATCAAGAACTTTTTTTTTGAATCAAGATAAATTATCTTGTTTTGTTTTGTTCTTGATTTTTTTTCTATATTTTTCTACAGGTGGACGAACCTTGTTTTTTCTCTTCATCCTCAATCCCATCTCATTGCTCAAATTCTTTGTCAACTTCACCATGGCCAAGACAAGGAAGTGGAAGCAACGGAAGTACGAGTGGGGATGAGGACATATCAATGTCAGCTGGACTCTCTAGTCGAAAACGTAACAATCATAACTGCCGGAGATGGATTTTTAGAACAATCCAGGTAAACTTTGGTTAAAATTTGGTTTTTGAGTATTTCGTAGTTAAAAAACTGGAATGCAAAGCAGATGCGAATAAAAGGCCGGACCCCAATACCAGACTTATAATTCATAGCAATTGTTATTCTAGATGGGGAGTATTATTTTGTGTGCTGTTGGAATCATCACTCTAGTCCTGAATTTCCTTGTCATTCAACCAAGGAGATACATTGTTCTTGATTCCGGTCTCATAGACACAAATTTTACGACGACTGAAATTGACAAATCTATAGTTTCGACAACAAATATTTATGAGTCCCTCCGATCCTGGACAAATCCAGAAGACCAAACATCTGATTACGACTCTGAGCCAAAATCATCACTCTCAAATATTTCTACGCTCTTAGACATTCCAAACTTTTATTTCGTCTTCAACAATGCTGCCATCTGTTCAACACAGAATTACAACAACAGTACAGAGCGAGGTCAAAATGATGATGAAGATTTGATTGGTCCAGACAAGGAAATCTACTTCATGGTCTTAGTCCATTCAGCCCCTGATCATTTCAACGAACGACAATCAATTCGAAGTACTTGGGGTTCAGTCAAATCACTCAAAAGAGTGGCGATACGACTAGTATTTCTTCTCGGCCAATCTAACACAACTTATTTGGCTCCAAGAATTCAAAAGGAGAGTCAAATCTTCAATGATATCGTCAGTGGAAACTTTGAAGATAATTACAGAAATTTAACATATAAACACATTTTGGGGTATCGATGGGCATTGAGGTTTTGCCCAAAGGCCAGATTCATTTTGAAAACGGACGATGATGCTTTTATTGATATTTTTCAACTATTTGAATTTATCACGAAGACCTACGGTTTTGAACCAAAGGATACGCTACTATGTAATGTTTATCCTGAAGGTACGAAACCAGTGAGAGAAAGCGACGTTCAAGAACAACTGGATAGTCTTAAGTGGAAAGTGACAAGTGCAGAGTACCCTTTTGATATTTATCCAAAGTACTGTGGAGGATTGGCTTACTTAATCACACCGGACGTGATTTCAGAGATATTAGGAGTTAGTGAGACTTTGAGGGGAAATAAGTTTTTCTGGATAGATGACGTTTTCGTAACTGGTGTTCTTAGGGAGTTGGCTCGAAGGGAGCCATTTTATTTAAATTTAAGGTATGCCTATGACCCGGAGGATTATCGAAGATGGTTAGATGATCGGAATCAACAACATCGACTACGGAGAATTCCATTCATGATTGTCCATGTAGAACGTGGTCCTAACTTTAGTGAAGAAATGAGTTGGCTTTGGCGAAAAACAATTCGGGTGTGGTCTCCACACTAATACATATGTATGTGCTAATTTGAAGTCATTGACACAATTACAAAAATGTGAACAACACGAACGGGTAATAATTCTATACGTGGACATCAATGATAATCTAACAGAAACATGATAAATAAGACTATAGTTATTTGTATTCCTGGTAAAAGTAATTAGTAATTAGCCTGAACTCAGTCGTTTTGTTCGATTCGGGTTTGTCGGTTAGGCGTTCACTATTTGCGACTTTTGTAAAATTCTTCCGTTAATTTTCAACATAACCTTAATACATTATTTTCCTTTACTGTTCAGTCATTACCGTACAAAGAATAAAATATAACTTCGATTTTATAATAAACAGTACATTGTTCTCTCGTGTCTCTTCTCTAATCGGCTGGGCTGCTGCCGTCTAAGATGGAAAACATTTCAGAATTTCAGGGATTTTTGGCAAACACAGTCTCTAAACGTATGAATGTTTATTATTTCATCATATTTAATCAACTTTCGGTCTATATACATTACATGTGGTACAACAATACAACATGCAAGTACAATTCATGAGTTTCCTTTCAACAAAGCTGTCAAAACAATGTTTTTCACACAAATTTAATAATCCTTTGCCTTCAACTGTGCTGTCAATAAAACGAGTCCCGGTTTAATCCTCAAGAAAAAACATACCAACTAGTAAACACTCCAAATAAAATAAAACATCCGGATGTCTCATGGCTGGCAATATTCCAAAGCTGTACGCAATTTTTTTTACGCAATCCCTATTTGCCTGATAATTTTTGTAGTTTTGTTTTCCCTTTCCCACGTCTGTCTGATTTTACTTTGTTTACAAGTTAGAAACAAAAATCCCTGTTTAATTATTCCATGCTTGCCAGTCAGTCTTCATTCGGAATCCCGTAAAAAAGTCAGTAGGAAATTTAAATCAAAAGTCATGTCAAGGACTCTGAGTGGATTAGTATCATTATTTTGTCAGAGACCATGCCGCGTGTCTGTCAATCTTAAAACCTTACTTAAGCCAAACCCCGTTTTAATTAACTGTGCAGCGTAAATCTTAAGCGGACACAGAAAACAGCTACACTACATGGAACACGCGCTCGGCTCCTTAGAATTAATTCCATTTCAAATTACGAACAATTGGATTTAAAATACAAGCCGACCGGGTATTTTGGCCTGGATCCGATTACCCAATACAGATTTCTCTACATGTACTATCCGAAACGAAAAAAAAATTTCGAATTTGTTCTTCAACGCAATACAATGTGTTTCTTAATTCTACAAAGCTGCCGATGACATGAGCTCAGATTGCACTCTACAATTTTCTCAAGTCGGCCCGGCAAGGTGTCACTTAAAAAGAAGATTAACGACACACCCAATTTCATGTATCCCATATGTGGATTTGGATTACTCTTTGACCCCCTCCAGTGACACTTAAGGTTCCCCGCCGAGGTTGTTCTTATTACTCAAAATCCAATTACCAAATATTATTGGAGAAAATTTTGAAGGTCAAATAGCCGGAGGAAAACAGTAAAAGAGTAAAACTCACATCCCAGAATTTTTAGCGACTCGTTATGACAAATACAAAACTTAAGAGCACACAGAAAATTTAAAATTTGGATTCGTTGGTTCTGATTTGGCAACGCAACACAATCTTCAAAAAAAATTACTACATACTCTTGTTTCACTTCATAAGAAGTAATTAAATCAAACTTGAATTTAATCTTAAAAATCTTGACATGTTGATGAGTGCAACTTTATTAAATATTCCCAGGTCTATCAAAAAGGAAACAATTAATTACACGGCACCTTGAGAAACAAAAGGAAGGCACCCCTCGCTGTTGAGTTTTACGACGGGAATTTGAATACGTGACTTGACTAATTAGATTGGGAGT
>JAQGCB010003091.1:0-10313 GCA_034698835.1 Protaphorura tricampata | reverse complement strand
CCGGACTCTGGAGTCCGTGTCCTTTTATACTCCTGGAATGCTCATGCAGTAGCTCCAGGCAGTGCATTGGAGTTCAGCAGAAGACTGGACATAAGTACATGCACGGTCATTGCCTTTACCTAAGATAAGGCTAATAGGTAAATCATACATCCTGTAGAAGGAACAGAGGGAACAACAGAGGTGAGTCAAAGGTGAGTTCACTGGAGTTCACATGCAGGAATTTAGTACGACTAAACTAAAGCGTAACAATATTCAAAATGAATGAGTAATTAATGTTTTGATTAATTACTAATTCAGAGCATGGAACTGAACAGCACTAGGCACATGTAATCCAAACCCAAGATTCCTGACAGCCGGATGCATACACTTAACTTATTTTTGTATGATATGGAAAGTGTTTTGATAGAAATAAACTCATTATTCCAAGAGTACATAAAATGAAGTGTTTTTTTTTATTTGTTCATTAAAATAAGTGCAAAATTAATTCACGGCGTCATGGTTGATTCTTAAAATAGATAACATTGTGTGATTTCGTGTCTTTAATCATCAACATTGTTTGATTAGTCAAGGAATATTCGTAGGTTTGAGAACTTCTACGAAAGCAGAGTGTACGTTGAAGGTTCCACGAAATTATTTAAGTCTATCATGTAATCTATGTTTCACCTGACTAAAAGTGTCAGTTACGATAGACCGTGTAAAGATTAGGAACTAGATTTCACAGTAAACCCGCGGTCTCGCAATGTCAAAATTCCTTGAATTTTTGAAAAAATCTGTGTTAAAAAGTATAAAATTAATCTGAATAAAACATGTATTTGAAACAATTCGAGCTTGTACAACATTGTACACCCTACCTTGTATTCTATTCCCGTCATTGAGAAGTAAATGTCAAGTGAGTATATAAAAGCTTTGACTACGTGCTGCGCTGCGTAGATGCTGTGGTATATTGGATTCGGTACTTTTCCTCGTACATAGTTTAATTATGTAGAGAGTTTGATTTCTCCGTCGGACTCACATATTGTATGGAGATTCCTCCAAAAAGCTTTTTTTTTCCAGTGACTTCCATGCCTTCCATGAGCTGTGGGGGCAATAAAATATTGTGGCATATAGTCCGACTGAAAATGTTATGGGTCAGAACTGACAAACAATTTGCTTGAGTTTTCTTCCTTCTCTTTTATTTAAGACTGTTTCCCAATAAATCATTACGTAGAAACGAAGAGGTTTACGGAATATGGCAAGCCTATCGGGAAATGCCAACCTGAATTATTTACGATCGTCACTATAAACTAATGGAATCAAGATTATCAATTAAATATAAATTCAAGATACGTGTATATCCAAATGGATTTTTCATACATGCTTGCCATGTGTATAAAAATAAATTTTTCACCGAGCCTAGAATTTTTTGATCCAGTCTAAAGTTTGAGTCTCGATTTCTTAACATTAACAGCACATTCAAAATATTTAGAATGATATCTGCTGAGTCATTCCGAAACCTCAATTACGTACTTCTCTTGGGTTTCTAAATAAGAAATCTCCCTTGGAAATGGAGTGACAAGGACAAAATGATGAAACCAGTGCCATCCAAAAGTATCATTCGACCGAAGATACAGAATGATCAGTTGGCTCCAAATTCTTGGAAGAATATTTATCATAGCATACTGTGTGTTCACCCTCACATTATTCAACATACCAAGAATTCATTCCATGTTCATGACTTGTGGTATTTCATTGTACACATTGAGTGTTCTCGTTCGGCTTCTACTATTGGAAACTTCAAGTCGCTTGACGATCCAGACTATCCTCGGTCGGTCATTAAGTTTGAACAAACAACAAAGTGAGCGCATCGTATCTCATATTTAATTGTACGCATGCTTTTTTCTTTTAATATTTTCGGGTCAAAGGTTACCTCAAATAATTTCCTCTACAATGCCATTTTTTTCATATTTTTAATCTAATAATATATAATATGCTGAATGTTCAGTGATTGTGTTCTTTTATTTCTAGTGAAATTCTACGGGATGACATTGAAGGATGTTGGATCTGATTCAATGGAGAGATATGAGTATTTGGCATGCACAACTTCTCTTCTAATTGTTCTCTCGACTGGTCCTGGCCTCCTCCTCATTCTCAATTCAAATATTAAAGCTGTTTGGTTGGTTCAATATTTGTATTTTCCTGGACTTCATTTCATCATTGCCGGTTCTGGGATTTGTGCAATGATTGATGATGGCTCTCTTGCAGTCACACTTTTCTTCGCAATAATAATTTTGTTCGCCAATCAAACGACGTCTTGGTTAAAACAAAATATATGGTATGATTTCATCATTCTGAATTTAAGTAAAGTTTGATAAATATTTGGTAAGAATGATAACATCATTATTTATTTAGCAAGCACCTGAACACAAGAGTTGAAGTGAAAAGAAAACTGCGTATATTTTATAGATCATAGTAGATACTAAACACAGTTTTTGGAGAATTCATATTTTACCTTGTCCCAGCTTTCGTTGTTCTCATTGTTATACTACTCATCATATCTTCCTACACACTGGTGGATAAATATGACCATCTGAGTTCAATTGAACATATTTTCTACACGTTAATGATGACGACCTTCTTCGTAAGTTTCTATATAATTTGTCACAAAGGAAATGATGTCATTCAGAATTCAAATGCTTATCCTGAGTCTTTCCGACGCATTGACAAGAACATTTCAAAGTTGGAGAAGAAATACTACAAATCTCTTCGAACAATCATTTGGCCAGTTGATGATTGGGACAAACTCAACAACACTCTATTCGTTGCTATCATACATTTTGTAATTACTTGGGTCATCAATTTAATCATTGAGTCAAGATTATAGGCCATCCATCCACTCAATGGCGTTCATGAAAATGAACACTGTAGACTGTACTACACCTAGTCGATTTGAACATAATAGAAATACCAATTTTTGTCAAAGAATTTATTCTCACCCGAGATACAATTATGAATAAGTCTATAAGTCTAGAGATCTTAACTCGTATAATTAGAAGGAAAAAAATAATACAGTATAAAAGTTAGACAGAGAATAATTATGTAGTATTTATATACCCCGGCGGACGTATTAAAACGATCACGAATTGCAGAACTTTGAATCGAACTACCACTGATCTCTTCATTATTTAAATTTGGCTTGGAATGATATTCCGACATCCAGGTCCACTAAACCTCCAAGACTCCAGTCCCATATCAATTGTCAATATTTCACAGCAAGACTTCGTTACCTGTAACAAAATCAATTCAATGTCATGTTTAAAAAAACAATTAAAAACCTGACTGGGTTCAAGCTATAGGAACCCATCCTTCGTTAGAAAAAGTGATATACAGTGGAATCTCTATATATCAAGCTCCCCTATATCTACAGCTCTCAATACCGACCAGAATGTCAGGAGCACAAGAACTCCCTTTGCATATACTTCCTTGTTATTCCACTTTCTGTATATTAAACTTTCTTTTCATTGGACACATTTTGGTGCATTTTTCAAGTTCGCTATATAGAGAGTCCACTGTAACTTTTTGCTATTTTTTAATACAAACCAAATTCGATTGTCATCTGTCGCGACAGAATCAAAATCACGTCTACGATCTTTACAATGAGAATATACTGACTGTGTTGATTTATTTCTATTTGTTACTCACATAACATGCATCAATTCTCAGGTGGTTCAGATGTTTCATGGGATACAGAGCCAAATACCCAATCAAGTCAGTCACTGCATCATACCTTATATTTCTCACATAATCTGCCAGTCGTAAGTACCTCAAATCTGTTGAACACAAGTACCTCAATTCATATTATGTTTGTACAGAACAGAATATACAATTGGTTAAATGTAAAGGTCGCTCTTACTTGTTAAATTTGTAATGGATGGGAATTCACAATATTCATCCCTGAGTCTCTGAATTCCTTCCATTCTATCTCTGACTGTCATTTTCTCCAGGTGCAATGATTCAATATTAATTTCTTGGAATGAGTGAATAGGAATACCAGTGAGGGCAGAGGTCATCTCCGTTCCATTAGTCGCAGTCTCAATGTCTAAATGCTTCAATTGTGGCATATGAGTCCAAAGCATTCTAAGCACCTCTGTGACATTATCTTCCAGATCCATATTCAATCTTAATTTTACCAATTTCGGAAAAATTGTCAGAAAACGTTGAAGACCTAAGCATGTCAATTTGAGAAACTGTAGACTCAATGATGTAATGTTTAGACTGGAGGATGATTCAAATTGGGAGTAGAAATTGTCATCATAGACCCCACCATTCCATATAAACTCCAAACCCAATGTCTCTAGAGCTGGAAACATATTGTTCAAGTCGATTGACGATTTAGAAAATTCTGGTGAAATGCGAAAACTCAATGATTTGAGTTTTGGCATCCTTGGGAATTCTTTAAAACCCCGATACGCATTTTCTTCCAGATAGAAGTATTCCAGAGTATTTTTAAATAATTTTGATAACACAATCCCGTGCGGGATGTCAGTGGAACTACCTCCTACCAAAAAGGTCAACCTTTTGAGTTTCAAACCATTAGATTTCTGAGCCAACTGTCGAAGAACCTCAAAGTGTTTAGTGTGACATACGGCTAGAAATAAAGATTCAATGGATGATTCTTTTCCCAGTTTTTGAATCACATTCAACACTGAACTGATGACAATATTCTCATCATCAAATCCATCATAGATTTCCAGGTCACAAATATTTGGAGCGGCAGTGAAGATTTCCTCAATGAATGTAGGACACTTTTCCAAACGTCCAGCAGATGGGTATTTGCCAAAATTTAATTTTCTCAAATTGGAAAAAATGTTTGTACCTGGTCCGAATAATTTGACAGCATTGGCCTCTGAATTTGAAGGTAAAATATCGGGCGGGGAGTTAACACTAATGCTGCGAGGCACTACAAAGTGTTCTAACTTGGGTGAAGATCTAAGAATCTCAGACACGTCTTCAACTAAAAAGGCTCCTTCCAGATGAATTTTCTTGGCCGTGGAACCACAAATTTTAAGAAAATGTTTCAAAACTTCATTCGTATTGTTTTGGGCATAGAATCTGTATTTTGCGAATGGAATTCCTAGCTTGTTCGAGCTACATAACTTGACAAAATCTTCAATTCGAAGGGTATCTGCATTTGGGTGGTTTGACCCATCCCCATGAATTCTTATTTCGAATTTATTGTGCATGACTGGAATAGCCATTGCATTCCATTTCTTACACACTCTTCGGCACAACTTCAAATCATGTTTCCACATGTGTTCAAACAGTACACTCAATATCTGTAAATGAAATTTTCCGTCAAATCACATTAGTGAAAGTTAGACTTCACAATATCGCAAAAAAACACTCATGTTATTACGCGTCATCGTCTTAACCATTAAAACCATAAAAATTATTCCATGAAAGGAAACATACCACATTGTTTAACAGAGGGTGTATTGTCTGTGAAACCACTCATCCGCATCCCCATTCACTCCAATGAAAGTTCCATTGACCTAAATTAGTTCAAGAATACAGAGGTAGACCAGCCTATTGTGGACAGTCTACTTATGCCTACATCTCACACAGGTTAATTCAGAAAGTTTTGAAATTTTCTGTGCTGTATCCTTGGACAGGTTGGCACTGTTGAGAATTTTTGCAGATTTTTTGCATTCATTTATATGGGTGAAATAATTCGCGGAAGTTAAAACACTAGAGCAAATTTTTTCCAAACTCATACAAAATCGTTGCCTTCCATTTCCAAAGCCGTTGTCTGAGGAGTCTGACTGCAAAAAATTCCACGGAACTTGTATCCGTTGACTTGACATGGATTTCGCTGTTAGGAATAATTTCTATTCCAAGTCTGGAATGTAAATTGGCTGCATGGGAGCGGGCTAGCTTGGAAGTATGGGATGATGCCTTGTCCTGAATAAAAAAAACTTTGCGGGTCTGGTAAGGGTACAATACAGAGACCAAATCTTCCGAAACCGATTTCGGAACATCGGTAATGAACTACTCCGAGTTATTTTTCACATTTTGGGGCACTCTGATAAGAGGGGTCACTCCGCGGGGGGTCAGAACTCCAACAGTCATAAACTGTTCAATAAACTTTTCTGGTTTCTGAACGCCAATTTTCGGATGAGATTTACGCGGTTTGCGGTAATATATTTGTCGATCGGGTTTTGAATCCCGAAGGTTGAACCGATCGTCATCATGTGTGGCCGAGAATTCCTCATTTCTTCCGGCCAGGTGACCCTGAAATAGTTTCCTACAAAACTGAGCTTTTACCTAAGATTTAAGGGGAGAAAGGGACAGGATTAAAGGAACGGTCTAGTTTTCGGTGAAGAAAAACCGACTATTTTGCGATTTCGACGGTTCCCGATGCAGTGGACTATGTTGGACACTACACTCTTGGAAATTTGAAATTCCATGCAGTTTTGGCCTTTCTACGACTTGCCGAAGAGACAAACCTTCGATGGAAAAAGGTCGTCCTACTGTTTCAACTTGCGCGAATTATTTCACTTACATGACTGAATGTAAAAAATTTGCAAAAATTCTTAACTGTCCAAACCTCTCCAAGGATACACCACCAAATTTTTCAAATTTTTCTGACTTAATCTGTGTGAGATATACGCATAAGTAGACTGTCCACAATAGGCTGGCCTACCCCTGTACCATTAAATAATTTGTATGTGCAAGTATGTGTAATTTACAAAACTTTTGGGGTTTGGCCTTATATAGAGAAAACATCTCAAAATTTACTTTCCTTGCATCCATGTGTTACTACCTTACCATATTATTTTCAACATTTGACATTTTGAGATCAGTTTAGATATTTGTATATTGCTGAATCAGAATTTAAATTCTAATTGTCACAAATTATTCAGTGGAAATGTATGGTTTGGTAGGAGTCTTTCTCCGACCGTATGTACATTTGATGCTCAACACTGACACTACAAGTAGAAATGTATGTAAGAATGCTCTAAAAGTTGAAAAAGAGAATGGGCTCAGGTAAACGTACCAAAATAAATTACAGTTTTCTTTTCCGTGTCCCGAGACCCCAAAATAAGATTCCGGGAAAGGGTAAAGTGAAATAAAAGTGAAGGGCGTGACAGATGACAATGAGAAAGAAATAACACATATCGTAATAAAAAAACTCAAAGAATCTGACCCAAGATGACAACTCTCTTAAATAAAATAATACTTGAAATGGATGACCTAATTTTAACCGACCAATAAAAGCCTATACCACGGTTCACAAAAGATGTGCAGATTTTCTACATAAAAATCGGAAAAAGACTAAAATAACAAAAAAGGGAATTGTGTGAAAAATAACAATAAACTCAATTAACGTTAACGTACTTTTGTCTGTGAACTAAAATGTTTAGACTGAGTTTACTACACTCACTACGTACACAACATTATATCATTTTTTTCTATCATGGTTAAAGTTGTACCATGTACTCAAAAATATTTGCATGTTACTAATTTGATGTCCAATCATGAATCATGAATATAATATTGGTATACATGTAATAATTTTGACTTCGATTTTTCAAAAATAATTATTACTGAAACATCTCAAATGATAATTTTTTAGGGTAATGATCGAAGTAATGAGTAGTTATGAGTAATGTAGTAAAATCTGACATGAGAATTTTATGGAGGCTTAAGAATTGAGGAATAGCCACTTCCACGTGGATTCGTCTAATTAAGTCTACCTAGCTAGAGTTCTAACCTCTAGCTTAGAACTCTAGAAAATGAACATTAAATTTACATACCTGACAGTCAAATCATTCCCGTGCTATAATAAATTATGTCAAAAGTACACAATAAAGATAAAATTACACTGTGTATACACAACTAACACTACATTGTAAACTACTACGTCCTACCTTATCAGGCAGTCGCAGTGCAGAGGAGTTGGCAAGAATATTAGCAGCATAGCCTACTTAGAACTTCTGCGTAGCAATTACCATATGGAGTTTTATATGACGATGGAGACGATTTTAATATTTAATCATGTTTTGCGACACTTTATTGCAAATAACCTAGTTTCAAATAACATGTCTAGAATTTAAAAAAATGGATTTGGAATGTGTTTGTTTTCTGATACAAGATTGCTAAAAAAATATTTGCAAAATTTGTGGTGCAGGATTTGTGATCAGGATTGAATAGGAGTTAACCTAGTTTGCATATGCCTATAGTTAGCTACGTCTCTGTGTTACTTTTACGTATCCTATTACTCATGCTCAAATAATTAGTCCATGTGTGTGTACATTGTTTGACACAATTTGATTTCGTTACATTTTTAATTTTTGTAATGGCGTTAAAAAATAATAAAAAAATGTACAGGTTTATTGTGTTAAGCTGAGTCTGCATGATTACACAGGTGTGTGTAGTAATTGGGTCAAGCTCCGGTTTAGTCGAGACTGTGTTTTAGTCAAGTTACTTAATTGATTGACCATTCAGTTGAGTAAATGCTCTCACCCTAACAACTACTAACCAAGCAACCGTAATAAATATGGACGGTTTGATTCCATTGATTAATAAACTTCAGGATGTATTCAGTACTGTAGGGCATCGACAAATTGAGTTACCTCAAATCATTGTTGTCGGGAATCAGGTAAGTTTTCTTATTAACAATTATATACAATAATTTAAAATTCATTAAAAAAATTATGTTATTTCAGAGTTCGGGGAAGAGTTCCGTGCTCGAGGCATTAGTCGGCTCTTCATTTCTTCCACGTGGGACTGGAACTGTGACAAGATGTCCGACAATACTTCAATTGATTTATACTCCTGAGGCTGAACTGCAAAACCAGGAAGATGAAAATGGTTTCAAATTATTATTACGATTTTATCATCAAAAATTTAAAAATTCATTGCAAAATTGAACTGTAGTTATTGTTTTAGAAAATGTGGACACAACTGCGAAGGAATGGTGTGAATTTCTGCATCAACCAGGAGTCAAGTACACAAATTTTGATCATGTTCGTGAAGAAATTGAGAAGGAAACCAACAAGAAGGCTGGAAATAATAAAGGGATAGTTGCGAGTCCTATTAGAGTCAAGGTTTTCTCACACCGTGTCGTGGATTTAACGGTGGTTGATTTGCCTGGGATTGTTAAGGTCAGAGGTCATTTTAATTAAATAGAATTTTGAAAAGGATACCACACAAAGCGGATGGCAAATGTCTCTCGGTCAGAATTGGCTGGATTTTGGATATATTGTAGACATTGACCTCTTAAGCAACTTTTGTGAAGGAACCATCCCGAAATTCCAAACGGTTTCGGAGTTATTAATACACATGGGGCATGGGGGCCCCGAACCAAGCATTAGAGCCTTCCATGCCCCTGTTTAATAATAACTCCAAAACAGTTAAAAACCTCGGAATGGTTCCTTCACTAAAGTTGTTCAGGAGGTCAAGGGCTACAAGATATCTAAAATCCAGCTAATTCTGAAGCGGGGAACTTTTGCTATGCCCCTTGTGCGGTATCCTTTCACATTTTTTAAGGTAATTAAAAATAATTAAAATTTTAACGTTTTCGTCCTACAGGTACCAACTGGAGATCAACCGTCTGATATAGAAACACAAATCTCACGCCTTCTCCATCCCTACATTACCAATCCAAACTCTATAATATTGGCCGTTTCAGCTGCGAATAATGATTTTGCAACTTCTGAGAGTTTAAAATTGGCGAGAGAATCGGATCCTGACGGTTCTCGTACCATTGCTGTTATAACCAAGCTAGATTTGATGGACAGAGGAACAAATGCTTCAGACATATTACGTGGGCGAATCATTCCAGTTCAATTGGGAATCATCGGCGTGGTGAATCGATCACAGGAGGACAACGTCAAAAATAAGAGTATTCAGGATGCACTCAAAGATGAAACTAGATTTCTACAAAACAATTATCCAGAGATAGCATCCAGAAATGGAATGGAATATTTGGCCAAGACACTTAACACTGTTTTACTCAAGCACATTCAAAAATGTCTTCCCGAACTTAAGGTCTGACAAAATTTTAACTAATTAATTAACAAAGTTAATATAATTTTGTCTACTTTTATTGAAAAGATGAGAGTCGGACAACTCACTACAGAATTTAAACATAAGCGAGATGGTTTCGGAAAAGAAATTGTTGACAAAGGAAAACTCATTCTAAAATTATTGACCAAATTTTCATCTTCCTACACCTCCCGATTCGTAACACATTCGAGCAATGTGTATGGAGGAAATATTGAAGAGGGGTTATTTGGGAGTGCTCGGATTTGTAAAACATTTCATAATTCATT
>JAQGCB010003090.1:0-10314 GCA_034698835.1 Protaphorura tricampata | reverse complement strand
TACCCAATTTATAATAACTATGTGGGAGTTGTTTTAGTGAGACCCCTTTTTCAGTGGTTTGGGACCTTCTCTAGGGCAAATAGAAAATTAACCCATTTCACATTAAAGTGCTTTCCTTAACAACTAGTCTCTATTGATAAGACCATCCTTGGCTTTAGAATTAGAACTAGGTTAAAACATTTTGAGATATATTCGTTCAGATGATATTATGATATATAAATTACAACATGAAGGGTTAAGACATTTATAGTGGCATTAGGTATTACTCCAAGGTAATCCGTGCAAGAGTTCTGCTAGGATATAGTCTTTCTCCCTGAAAATCATAATATTGTGCAGCGTAAATCGCAACGGAATACACTGACTGACATAACAAAGGTGCTCTATGGCATAAATTCTAAATTCATAAAGGTTAGAGTTCCGTCTTGCTTGTAAAAGCAGTCAAACATAAGATTGAGAGTTGGAATAAATATAATTAGTGTAAATGTAAAGCTCGGTATGCACACTGATACACTGGAATGATGAGACATGAATTAGAAATTGCGTGTTTGCTTTTGAAATCTACAACTGACAAGTTAGAACCTGAACGTCAGAATACGAATTAATTAGTTTCACTAATTAGTTATACTTTACTGTCAAGCACATACTTTTTCTTTGACTTTACAAACCACTCCACTGCTCGCTATCCCGACTTTTCATTCCCTCGTTTGAATAGGGTCTCATGGTAATACTCGGAATTCATCTTACGCCTTCCATGTTCCGAAGTAGACGAACAGACATAAGACATGTTATACAAGACTAACATTTAATGTCACTGAAATACAAGAACTATTCCCATATTCACTGACTTTAATAACTCCAGGGGATAGTCAACGTTGATACACCGCAAACACTCAAGTTTCAATCTAACATTCATCCTTCTCTCTCAGAATTCAAGTCAACACAAATTCCCCAGCTACGGTGTCCACAACTTGGCAATCACTTTACTAATGAAATGAAAATAATGAGGTGACAATTAACTCGTAACCCAGCTAAGTATCGCTGTGATTCTTCAGGGTTCATTACCAGGACAAGACGTGATGCTATCAAATTTTATCTACTCCGATAATGATTCACCGGCCAACAAGAACGACTAACAACTGTCAAGAAGTAGAGTTCATCAAGTAAATGATCAAATGAGTGCAACGTATAGCCATGTCATAATAATAGCTAAACCAAGACACTTTGGGAAAGTGATATTAATTGTATTTGGTGAAAGCAGACATTCTCTGATGGCAGAACTTTTTTCATTAATATTTTTTCTGAAGTGTAACCCGAGGCCAGGTATTAATTGCAAGTGAGAACCAAATTGGCAACAGGTGGGACCGACGCTGTGGGCAAAATATATCAACTTGAGTTCTTAAACGTTGGGATTAGAAGCTGGAACAAAACAGACTTACTGAATACTAATCACCATATCCTACATTACCCGTTCTCAGAAACCCCTATGGGGAAGAAACTTAATACGTCTTTTCTCTTAACTGTCAATGGCATGAATTTTTCTTCTTCAATTTTTGTAATTAGTTCCTCGAAGGAAGTAAAGATAACACTTCTAAAGTTCAGGAAGAATTAATAATTTCAGTTGCGTAATGTAAAGTGTTTGCGCTAACCGTAGATACAATCTGTCTATTTCTATTTTGTCTCCTCTGTATCTAATTTCAGATGGACTGAGAAGATCAGGTCTGGGGAACTTGGGCAAGGCGAAAATCAAAACTCTCAAAATGACAGTGGTCATTGTAGTCATATTCTTTGTATGCTGGACACCATACTACGTCATGTGTCTGTGGTAAGTGTACCACACGTTTTTCATTTATTTTTCTGCGGATTTGAAGCAATCCTAGGATCAATGCAATTTAAGAAGTAAGATGCAAAAAGCGGCAATCCTAGGATGCTGATAATACAAGAATATACTTGGGAGGTTCTCTTATATTCAACCAATTTTCTATGAATTCACCAGTTCAGAGAGAGAGCATTCCTTTAACAAGGAATTCTGCTTTCCATTGAAGGTTATTGCCAAAAAAGACATGAGAGAATGAACGGAAATACATTAAATAGAAATGTTGGGAGCTGGAGTGCTTTCCTAATCAAACGACAGTAATTTCTAGATCAATCGGAAGTGGTATACCAACTAGATTGTGCAAAATTACTTGATCTACTTCAAATGTGATTTGTGTAACGCAGTAGAACTAATCCCGTTACCTTGTTGTGTAGTGATAACATTTGATTTATACGGAAACGACCGTCGGCAATCCTACTTTCGTTGTTCGTTAATCATTAACAGCCCTCCGGGAATTTTTTATTGCGTGGTTCTCATACATTTAGGATTGCTTCAGTTCAGGACGAATCTGAAACCACAATTTTCAGGAAGCTCCAGAGGTATTTTCATTTTAGCCGTGATATCTATCAAGATGAGTAAGATGAGCAATGTGAAAGGTATTGATTTTCATTTGGGTAGCTGAGCGTGACACAGACGAACGTAACCTGCCCAGAAGTGGAATTTGGCATTTATCCAGATGAAATTACTTAAATGAAATCCTACAAATTCTTGGACTCATCATTTTCACCCAATATTTGTAGCAACACAATAATTCCAAAAAAAATGAGAAAACTGTTTACAGAAATACATCAATGCGTCTTATTCCGTCTAGGATTCCAGGCAATCGAATATCGAACATACAACTCAGCTCGGATAGAGCGAATGGAGCGAATAATCGTCGATATGTCGTAATACATTCTCATGATTTCATTAAAAGGAATTGAAATAAATGTACTTGTACTTTCTTCAAGTTATGTTTCTTCAAAATGAAAGTACTTTACGTATGTATTTTACAATACATATGTATGTTGCATTTGATACAATTTACAAAAACGTGAATTCGATGGTACGGTATAATATCGAACTCTATAAAAAGACATGAATTCCCACATTATGCCACGCATACTAGTTTTCCATGCGTTTCTAGCTTCCACATTCTTTTTATATATTTCTGGATTCGGAGATTTCTTGCGTTCTAGCAAAGTACGTGTATATTACCCTATCACTCTTTAGCAATGGGGAGGTTCTGTTCCCCCTCGGCCGATAATAAAATGGCTGCTTCAAAGAGTTCTGTCCTCACCAGATTTCTTAGGTACTACTAGGAGTACTTTACATATTCGCAAAATGGAAGTCGTTGGAACGTCTGGTTATTCGACGTGTCAGTTTCGGTGTCTTATGAGAATGCCAACTAATATGAGCTTCTTTATATTATGTACAGTACAAGCAGCCTCTAATATTCCCTCTTTGAATTTCTTAGGTATTGGATAGACAAAGAGACGGCAGCTGTTGTGGACTATAGAATTCAAAAGGCCCTCTTCATATTTGCGGTAGCCAACTCGACCGCCAACCCCATCGTGTACGGCATATTTCACCTCAAACAAATATTGCGATCTGCACCGGTGAGCAGAGTCAGCATGATTACCTCACGAATTACATGCTGTGCAAGAGTGTCTGAGAATAAAGCGTCGCAGCCAAGCATATTGGATATCTGAGAAATCTAGGTTGGATTTCCAGTTGTGATTATATGTGTTAATGGGAGAATTTAAATGAGTCAGATTAACCAGAAGAATTCTCTCTATGAACAATTTGATCTCATCATTGTAAATGGAGTCTTGAATTTCGTACAGTAGGATTAATGCAAGTTGGGTTTGTAGTTTTGCACCAAAGGACATCCCTTGTTTTCTCTTTCCCCTGTAATTTGTTTCACACTTTAATAAAAGGAAACCTGGTGATTCTATAGAAAAATATTCTCAAGTATTATTTGGCTGCAAAGATCGGATGAATTACGAATGGTTCTCTTAACCTTCAGCTAACTCCAAACCAGATTTTTTAAGAAAGAATACTCCAAAAAGCGAAGGAACAAGTTAGACTTGTATACAAAGCCATGTTAATATTTTCAATATTTTTAATAAATGAATTTCCTCTGATTGAATCATTAATTTGGGTTGTTTAAATTAAATGAACTTTCCTTTCCGGAACCAAACATAACAACTTAACTCCGGAAATTACGTGAACCTACCGAAAACGAAATAATGTCAATTTATATTAGAAAATTTACTACTTCCTTGAATATTCCATGTTTGTTTCGTAAATAGATTTTGCACAATCATAGGCTTTGAGTTCATATACAGAATTTATGAATATCTGCTTAAGCAATTTGCCAGGTAATCTCGTGTATTTAATTTTATGTATAATGAGTATTATGCTGCGATTGGAGGGTATTCCCAACTTTTCTTTTAAGTTTCTATTGATAAATAGATTTTCATCCTCATTGGATTTTGGGCAGTGAAGCTTTGTTTTGGCTGTCTTTGTGTCAGAGCTAAATGTGACTAGAAATCTTTGAGCTATTTATTGGACGTACAAATATAATACCAATGCCAATATCATCCAATCCATGACTCTTAGCCAAGCTTTACATTTAAAAGATTTTTATCGTGTGCTGTTCATACACCACCAAAATTGGCCAGGATGAATTAAACATGGCTGGAGAGTGGCTGTTTTGTGTGCATGCATGATTATTTCGTTTGCGCAATTTTGATAATTAATAGTTCGACTCTCAAGAAAGATAACTTGACAACTAACTTGGAACACACTATAACCCTGCAAACCGCAATTTGAGTGGCTCTTTGCTTGACCTACGTAAACGTAAACATTATTGTCTCATACTTTCGCAATTGGTGAACCCCAAGCAATGTCAAGCACTTTGTCAAGACTTTCACCGACAATTAAGTTGTTAACGTAAAAGCTTTAGCGAAACGGATGTTAAACCAGCTGAGTATGGCACTGGAAAAGCTTTGAAGAATGAATGGCCTATCATATTATTGTTGCCTCCTGTTTTCAAGTTATCTTTTGCGAACACTTTTTGAACACCATATTCCAAGCTAGAAATATTAATTGCTAATATCAATCACTTTTCAGTTTCGTCGCAGAAGACGTTTAATGCACTTCAACTCCTTCGACGGAACAAGCAGTGCGAGTCAAACTAATATTCATAGCCTTGTCTCAAATCAAACTACTTCAATATGCTTACTCAACATGAACAACAAACATAATAACAGTAAGCAATCGGAAAGGAGTAGAAGAAATTTGATTGTCCAAGCATGTCAGAATGGTGCAGGTGTAAGGAAACAAAACTCGAGCTTTAATCGTTAAGAATATTTGAACTGACAATATTGTCCTGACACTTCGTTTACATCACTTATAATTTGTACTCCAACAATTTTAACTATATAACGTGTAATAGACAAGTCAATATGGTAATAGTAATATGTATTATATATTATATTATACTATGTATAACTCTTGTGTCGTATTGTAAGTGTATCATTATAAATTACATTGGCATTTTTAAGAGAAATTATTTTATTTCGTGGTTCAGTGAAAAATGTGTAATTTTCTATTATGTAAGACTATTAGAGCTAAATTTACTCTTGTGCACTTTACAAATTCATATAAAATATCTTAAAAAATATTCAAAAGGTGGTCATCAAAATTATCGTTCTTAATATAATATCTTGGTAATAGAAGTCTTAATAAACAGTTTTTAAAAGTCTAACTAACTCTCATATTATTCACGACCAGTACTCTACAGTGTGAGTCATAATTGCATGGATTGAGATGAGATAAAAAAAAGTTAAAATAAATTCTGTCTCCCTTGAACGAGGAACATCTTCAACACAATACACAATTACACAAATCATAGCATAAGTATATATTTGGCACCCTCCAAGTAAATGCATATCACCGTCGTGAGCAAAGGATTGAGATTTTCCAATTTTTATTTCTCATATATATGAATGAATGCCTTGTATGCGTGTATTTAGAAAATACCCCACTACAACGAATTTAATTTAGTTTTATGGATGCTTTTTTACAGGTGTGATGAAAAAACGAATAATAAATACTTTGTAGTTTCACTTAAAAATTAAAAAATGTTGCTTACCTTTGCCTATGCACTTGCTAGTATCTCAATCTCAACCGTAACTTCCGTGTCGGGTCTGGACAGATAAGTTTATGGGTTCCGAAAAGAGTATACAAACTTCCGAGTTTGAGAATTTGACCTCTCCAGGTCAGGGTCAGGCCATGTGTGTCCTTGTGGCTTATTCTAATAAAACTTTTTTTCACATTACACTTGGACTAAACGAGAGAGACAGAGAGAGAGTTGATTCTCAATACATTTCCACTTTATGCAATTAGAAATTTCAAATCGAATTTCAAAATCGTTCTTTACAATTTATCACACAAAAAACGTCACAAACACTATTTTATAGATGTGTTTTTCACATATCAAATTATTGTACAAAAATTTTAAGAATTGACTAGTCGTTCTTTAGTACAGTTTTTGTGGCACAAGTTTCGTTCCGATCGCATCAATAAAACCTGTAACAGTCACTTCACTACACTGCACTGCTCTGCTCTGTAACCTTTGACCTCATCCAACAGTCCAACTGATAACTGGTAAGTTTAATGACCTCGGTCGGACTGTCTGGTTTTGGTAACTAGTAAGCGTCTATATTTTGAAATTGTTGCGTCCTTTGTTCCTGTTGCTCTTTTTGGGAGTGGCGTCCTCTTTTTCTCATTGAGCAATTCCTGGAATTCCTGGAATTCTTGAGTTTTTGGGTTTTGGGACTTTCCCTGCCGCTGCGCTGGGCTGCCACTCTGTGCTCTGCTCTGCCTTGACTTTCTATGCCTGAGAAGGACGACCGTGTACACGGAGGGATGGGAATTCCTTGTTCTTCACCTTCGAGTGGCAAATTTTAAACTTTCACTTTACTTTCAACATAGTGTATTTACACGGACGGAAGAGCCAGTCAACGAGTCAAAATCAACCAATTAATTTTTTCCTGGCTAATCGGCAATCTGTCACAGTCTGAGTCTACAGTCACAAGGATGGACAAAGTGTGTTTACAATATTGTTCATAATTTTGAGTGTCCTGAGAATTTCGGGCGTTTTAGTTTTAGCCAAGAGTTTTGTGTGACAATATTTTGTGGACAGGGACAGACAGATACACGAGGAAGTGGCGTCACACTTTCTCCAGACGGAAGGAAGTAATTAAACACCTGGGACTGGCACTGGCAACTTCCTAGGGTGTCAGTTTTTAGCTAACAGGTATTGTTTTAGTAAACACAATTCATGAATTTAGTATTTATTGAAAGGTAATCTGGAATTAGTATTCTTTGTTGGGAAAACAAGCTGGTGAGGTGAAGTCTGGCATCTGTCTGGTTGGCACTTGGCATATCATTTTTCTTGTTTTGTAGAAGTAATTTAGTAGAAGGTATTATTCGACAGGATTTCCATTTGGAATTTAGTATTAGTATAGTATAGTAAGCGTATAGCTCTTCATTTTGGAATATTTTGGAATACTCAGAATCTAAAGCTGCCTAGCTGCCAGCTTCTGAAGTGTTCAGGAACCAATTTTGTGTCATTAAGTAGATGTTTCAATCATTCAATCTATTACATTTAGTTGAATTTCACAATTTAGTTCATTTAGAAGCTAGAAAGACTGACCAATTTTCAAGATAACAAGTTTTCGTATTAACTTTTCTTCCTATGGGTCGCGCAAAGATTAAAACCAAATTTAGCTAGGTTAGAAATTAGGGCAGAACTTTTCCATATTAATTAAGAGGCGAAAGGTGAGGAAAACGATTGACTCGTTTTTCAACATATTCCACTAAATGAAAATGCCTATCAGCCGGGGCCCGAATCATATCTCAAGTCTCAAGTGTTCAAGAATCTCCTTCTCACAATTTTCAGTACATATTTTGTATTTAAATTGCATCCTGCCAGCGGAGCGCGCGTAATACATTCTATAATTTATTGCTTGGTAGATTCGGAATATGAGTAGTTCAATGGTTCAAAGCCAAGTGTTAAAAAACTTGTAGATGTACAACTAATCATTGGGCAGTAACTTTGCTAATTAGAAGTTCCCACCCGAGACCCGAACTTAACTCAACTGTTTTAGTCGGAATATGTCTTCCACCCAGAGAAATTGCATCCGAGGTCCAAGTTTTCTGGCATGTTTTTTTGCCCCAGAACAATATAAAACATTCGATTTTAATTATATTTTTTGTGTATACATTGCAGTATCAATGGATCCTCCGAAGAGAGTACCACTTCTTCCTGGAGGCAGTTCCAAACCAAAGGAAGAAGTCAAAACGTACTGTTTTCAATTAAAATTGCCCGAGTCTAACGATACCGTCTACCCAGAGTTCTCATGGAAGGATTTGATTCGAGATGATGAGAAAAAAATTGCGAGAGAAAAAACTGCTGCTACAACGGGTCATGGTAAGTTTAAGATAATCTCTAATTTTGATCTCAATATTTCAACGAATATCGAATTTTGGATTAATTATAGTACTAGACCCATACGCCTCCGACGATGAAGACGCCCTGAAGGCAATGGCGGCAAAGTTTGAAGAAAAGTATAGCAACAATCTGGCTGGGTCCTCTAGTCCTGTTGGGAAAGCTCGTAAGCGGAAACGACAGGCTGAAGATTACATTGATAAAGGAGGTATGGCAAAGCTTTTTATATAATTTGGATGAGTAATATTTGTCATACTACATTAAATTAGTCTAACTGTAATACTTTTCATTTTCATGAAGCTGGTTACGATGAGACCGATTCTTTTATCGACAACACTGATATTTATGACGAAGTGGTTCCTGAAGACTGTCAAACTGTTTACGGAGGATTTTATATAAATTCCGGTGCTCTAGAATTTAAAGAGGCAGAAGTGTCGGACGGTGAAGACACTAAAATAGAAAATCCTGTAAAGAAGATATTGTCAAAACCGCAGTTGAAATCAGAAATCCCAACTGGAAATGCTGCTACTACAACTCCTCCAATTATACAGGCCGCCAAATGCAAAATCCGAAACGACAATTCTGATCCACCGAAAAAGCGAAGGGATTCTACGTCCAGCCAAATGAAGAAGGCACGACGCAAGAGTATAACTGACACTACGAATTTGAAGAAAGTTCATACGTCACCACCCGAAAATATTCTCAAGGTTAAACATGAGGATGATGTCGACAAAGTGAAGGAAAAAGGTAGTAAAAGCAACCCAATGGTCATTTCATCCTCGTCATCCTCCGCAAGCAGTTCATCAGACGATGACTCCAGTTCTTCTGGCAGTGACTCTTCTGAAGATGGGGTCACAAAGAAAAATAAATTAATCAAAGCGACAATATTTAGAAAAAGTGCAGCCATAGTGAGTGCGAATGCAAATGCAAATAATCCTAGTAAGCCTACCCCACTAAATCCGAATCCTCAGAGACGTTTGAAAGTTAAAAATGTTCCGTTGAATCCTAAATTACACGGAGGGATTAATCCTGTTGTCCCAACCCCAGTAACCGTAGCTCCGATGAGTAATCGGGACATCTTCAGTTCATCAGCATCCAGTGTAAAGGGTTTAACTTCGCTTCCCCTTGGACTGACTGTGACGCCGAATACATTGCCCCCTAAATCAAGCCCATCTCTAGGGAGCATGAATATAGGACTTGATCTCAAATCAAAATCTTCCTCTGGAATTAGTGTGAATCCAATAATTTCCAAAGTGAACCCTCCTAAGAGACAAAGACCTCCAAAACTCAACTCTATGCTCAATAGTTCTACATCACCTCCAAACAAACTCCCAAAATCACAAAAAACTTCACCTATTCAGCAACATCACCAGTCATCCGCATCGCTACTGGCGAATCAAGCCAAATATGCAAATTCATCTTTGATGACCTCGTATCAGAATTATCAACTTCAGTCTGCCAGTCTCGCTGCTTTGGTGAGCCTAAGACCACCATTTGCACCGGAAACAAAGAAGAAACCAAGGAATTTGAAAAACAAAGCCAACGTCAACAATAGCCGCAATAATAATATTGTTCCTCCCGGTGGTCCTTACGGTGGTGGTCCTTCATCTCAATTAGGGACAGCAATCACTGTCACTGAAGTCAAGGAGAAAAACAGCAACAGACATACAACTCCTCCTGTCAGTTCCGGATTCAACAATAAAAGTCTGAACCTTAGTGGGGGTAAAGGTAGTGGTAGTAGTGGTAATAATAGCCCGGTGAATATGACAAGACTACCGGCATCAATTACGATTACAAATTCCTCGAACTCACCTGCACTTAATCTCAGTACAAGTACTAGTAGTATTCAGGCGCATCATTCAAAGGGTGGAGCTTTAAATTTGACTCCAAACAGTAGGAAGAATTATAAAATGACACCGCATGATGTCAATTCACTTTT
>JAQGCB010003089.1:0-10315 GCA_034698835.1 Protaphorura tricampata | reverse complement strand
ATGTTGGTTTTGAATACCCAGACTTGGGTCAATTTCTATTCAAAATGTACTTGATTACAAAGTACGAAGTACAAGTCCGTACTTGGAATTGGACTTAAGTACTTTTGGATTTTGGAGGAAGTACTAGGAATTGGACTTAAGTCCATTTCAAAAGCAATTATCCCAAGTCTTTGAATACTTAACAACAGAAGATTGTTTCGAAAATAATTCTCTGTCTTCAAGCCTATAATATTTATTGTGAGCATCAATGAGAGTCAAAATATCAGGTTATTCATATTTTCGAATTTCTAATTAAAATTAACTATAAACAAACATTAATAAATATGTTAGTCATCAAAAATCTCTTCAAAACTTGCAAACATGCAGTTTCCAGGTTTGAAACAATTTTATTTTAAAAAATTGTATGACATCGGACGTCGAGTTTTTTCATGTGTGGCCATTTGGCCATGCGGCCGTCGTGGCCTCGGCCCCGTCGCGTGGCTTTCACCTTACATGTACTTTCACCAATGTAATATTTTTATACTTAGCACGGCACGACGATAGGGAGTAATAGGACGAGAGCAGAATAACCTACTTATTGTTGGTTTTAGTTTACACGTGCGTTTCAACTCAAACCCGCACACTACAAACTTACTGTCCTTTGAATAATTCGAAGAAAAGTGACAAATGTTCAGTTCGCCCTTCATAATTAATTTTAAAATTAGTTCTTCATTTTCATTCAAGTTTAATATATGAAGTTGGTGTCCAGAATGAAGCAAACTTTTCAAGCGTGGGTTTCGACTTTATTATATAATTGTTTGAATTAACCGATTATTAATTTTGTCGTTAATTAATATCGAATTTTTAAATTCAATTTTGGGCTAATAATCTCAATTATAATTCACCGTTGTCATTACACATGATAATATTTTTGACGATTTGATTTTAAAAAGAGAGATGATAGATTAAAATTTGAACTGAACTGAACAGTATTTTCACTAATTAAATTTGTTTTTTGGGTTCGTTCTTTGTAATCGAATTATATTCATTGCTAACAATTTATGAATATCAGGGAGTTTCATTAATTTTCTAACGATTTTATAATTTTATTTTCTATTCCAGAGATGACATGGACGACAAATCCGGGAATTCTTTCTCACCATCAAGGAGAAAGTCCCCGCTGACCCCACGCCTTGGTATCCGACTTCAGGCCAATTGCAAAGTCATTCCTTCCGATGATGAAAATAGAACGAAGACATCGAACACTAAAAATGTATTCCGAACCATGCCGAATCCAGCCTCAGCAGTCACGAGTGAAGTTCATGTTGCTCCTCCTCCTTCTCCTCCAGCCACCGAATCAGAAAATGGTCATGACCTCAAGAAGAAATTCCCATGTCCACACTGCCCCAGGATTATGGAATTCCATTATACTTTGGACCGTCACGTGAGGTCACATTATACAAACCTACCATTCAAGTGTGCCGAGTGTGACCTTTGTTTCACCAGTTTGAGTCATTTGGAAAGTCATCAAGAACGGACTCATTTTGGCGAATTGGAACTAGGACCTCCTCCTATAGAAGTCCCAACCAATTCAAAGTTCAGAATTGATTCTTTTCCATGTCGGTTTTGTTCAAAGAAATTCACGGCTATGAGTGGAGTAAAGATTCATGAGAAGTCACATCTTCGAAATGGTGACAAATTAAGAGGAAATAACCGGAATAAGGCCAATAGTATTTACCCATGCCCAGATTGTGGGAATAAATTTGTCAGTATACACAATTTAGAGCGACACAAGGTTGAAGCTTGTTCTTTTCGAAAAAATGGTGGACAATTTTTCGGAACTAATAGAAAACAAAATCCACATAAGTTGGAAACTATGTTTGAAATGGAAATGTCCGAAGGTGATGATTTCCCTGAAGATGAGGACGGGCTTCCTATTATATCAAGTCCAGAAGCAGCCATGGCCATGGCTGCCGTCACTTCTAATATTAAATCGTCCTCTGGGTTGACCACCAGTAAATCTTATCATTACAGAGTTCAATGTAGATATTGTCCAAAACGATTATTTCGAACTGACATCAATCGACATGAAAGAATACATTTGGGCATAAAACCTTATGTTTGTAGTGGGTGTGGTAAACCGTACGCAGATAAAAGTGCCATGGTTAAACATACCAGGACATGCTCATTATTCCAAGACAAGGAATATAAGGGGGAGCTCGACGATGAGGATTCAGAAAATGAAACACAAAAAAGGCCGGGACCTGGTCGACCACCGGGTAGGAAGAATAACAAGAAAAATTTAAAAAATTCTAAATCTAAGACCAAGCCCAAATTGTTCGAGAGGGGTGGCGGTGGTGGTCGAAAGAGATCCTATTTTACATGTGAAACATGTGGAGAGGAATTGAATCATCGGACTGAATTAGTTCTTCATAAAAAAATTCATACAGCTGAAGCTCATGGAAGAATTCCTTGTAAGGTTTGTGGCATGGCATTCGCTCAAGATAGACTTTTTGATCGACACATGAAAGCCTCCCATCCTAATGTTCAAAATGAAGATGATGAAGATGATGACGAAGAAGAGAATTACAAGGTTGCAAATATGCCTATTTTAAAGATGGAAGTTGAAGAAGGGCTTCAGGAAGATGACGAAGTTGAGGAAGAGCTTTCTGCCTCAGGCGAATCAATGCCGATTTTGACTCCAGAGGTCGGTAGCCCAAGAAAAGACAAAGTCAAGACCAATGCGAAAACTAAGGTGAAGTCAAAGTCCACGGTCGATTCCGATATTCCAGAAATGAATGACAAGAAGAAAGGTCGGAGGGGGCGGTTAGAAAGACGACAGCCAGTTTATAGACAGTGTCTTTATTGTCGAAAAATATTTTTGAGAAAGAACATTGCTCGACATATTCGTATTCATACAGGGGAGAGACCATACCATTGTGTGACTTGTGACGCTCGTTTTGTAGACAATCGTATGCTCAGAAAACACAATTGTGAAAAATATTTGGCTGCAAAAAATGTTCGAGAAGATATCAATATTCAAGGTCAAACTCAAGAGGAACCAGATACGATGTACCAGCAGCAAATTATGTCCCCACCAGGAATCATGATAACTCAAGTTCAGGGAAATTATGGAGTCCGAGGGGACGAATCTGGAAGTCAGAATCAAATTCAGATCGAGTGTGATGTTTGTGGACTCACTTTCAATGACATTTCGAATTATGGTGATCACTTGTGTGCTGGTCCGGGTGGTTTGGAGGAGCAGGTGGAACGTCATCCAAGTGAAACTACTGAAATATATGAGGAACCAACTGTCCCAGTCGAATCGGCATCTCCATCGGCCAACCAAGAAGTCCAACTGGAAATTTTGGAAAATCCAGAACAGCCCTTGGCGAATCCAAATGTAAGAGCGTGTCCATATTGTTCTCGTTTGGTTCCTAGAAAGCACATGGTAATTTACTGTTTTTTGAATTGTTTGAACATCTTATTTTTTTAGTGTTTGCATTATTACAATTCCATCCAAGCACCTTGACTTGACTAACTAAACTATTATAGTAAACTAGTGAACGTGCCCGTCAAAACTTGACGACCCACTCCTCCCCCAAAATCGATTTCGAAAAACTTAATTTCGATTTTTTTAAAATATTTGAGAACGTGAGACCTGATCGGGTGACACACGACATCTTTTTACTATCGTAATCGGATCATGGTAAACGTATCGTATTTTCGGAACTGAACCTAACCTGAGTCGATGAGTCTCCATGCGCAGACCGAAAGATTGGAGAGATCGACAGAGTGAGAGAGGCAGGATGGAGGAGGAGTTATGAGTTGCTATCTCTTCAACCCAGACGTATCTGTCCCATACAAACGCTCTCACCTGGGTTGACATTTTTGCATGGTTTAACTATTAGAGAGATTAGAACAGACACATAGATGGTTTTTTGTTCATTTATTACTATGATTCTACTGTTTTTAAGGGGTGCCGGTTCGTTAAAGTTGTACCTTATTGTATTCGGGCCGAAACCAATTCCATATTCGTTATTTTGATTTTTGTTAATTCATAATTTGTCTAATTTTCTTTTAGGCACGTCATCTGAGAATCCATACTGGAGAAAGACCATTCTCCTGTGAAAAGTGTGGACAAAAGTTTATTGACCGAAGAGCGGCTCGGTCCCACACTTCTTGTGTCCCTGTTGCTCGTCGAAATCGGAGCCTGCCTGCCTATGACAACCAATCCATGGAAAGAGTCAATGGTTTGAATAAAACTTATGCGTGTGGAAGTTGTGGTGGACTATTTCGAGATGTAAACGCGTGTCATGCTCATCAAGCCACTTGCTTCTCATCACGTGGAGTTAAAAGGGGAGAAATCACGAAGAAATTCCATTGTCGACATTGTAACAAAGCATTTGAGTTTCAACGTACACTTACAATCCATGAAAGAACTCATGGTGTTGGGGGTAAAGAGACTTACGTCGTTTGTAGTATTTGTCGTGTTCCACTTGCGAATAATTTGTATTTGTCTCGACATTTACGTCTTTTACATCCTGGACACAAACTCCACTATTCTGGATTGGATGGGGATGGGGACAGTGGTGTTGATCTTAATGTTGGTCAGAAGAGCCCACCTGCGGCGACAGTAGACAACGAAGAGTGTGAAGAGGTCGAGATTGTAGTTGAAACCAGTCCTGTCAAAGAAGTGGGGCTAGAAGAGACGACCACGAAGACCTTTCACGCAGCAGACTCAGACACCGAACCCAATAATACAATTACATTGCAGTCCGAGGAACCAGCAAAGGTGACATTTTATTCAGAACGTCAGATTTCTCCGGCTCCAAAACAGGCTACTCCACCTAAACTTGTACCGACGGTTACAGTTCCAATAATAACAACAATAGTCTCGACAGCATCCCGGACCTTGTCGAGCTCTGAATTGCCGATATCTCTACTTCGACGCTACGATCATAATGCTTCCGTAGATAGTCCAACTCTGACCATTCCTCGAAACTCAAACCACCCAAACCCTAATCCTAATCCAGTTCAGCGCTTAACGGCGACAGGAGTCAAAATGCCGATGTTCGTCGTAAGAGGGAGTCAGGGTCAGCCTTCCATTAGCTCTGTGTCTGTCGCTGCGAAGGCTCCCACTCCAAAAATCATCACAATAGCAACTGGCAGCGGTGGTCATGTTCAACTCATTCCAGCCCAACCAGCTGCACCAGGAAGATTTACGAATAAACCGAGGTCAATTTGTCCACATTGTAAATTGGTGGTCCCTAAAAATAGTTTGGCTGCTCACATGCTGCAACACACTGGAGGCTTATGTCCTTATGTTTGTAAACTATGCCCTGAAAAATTCTTTGATGAAACAAGACTTTTGTCTCACATGATATCCATGCACCCTCATTCAAATTCTAAACCTGTAGAAGAAGGATCAAAACTGGACTCAAATGATATTCATTCTATTGATCAACAAATCATTAGTCCTGTCGTTCGAAGTGATCCACTTGAATGTGCCATTTGTAATTATAAATTTGCTCAAGTTAGAAATCGTAGGAAACATGAGATCAAACAACATGGGTACAGAGAGGCTGCTTGTGAAACATGTGGTCAATTATTTGAATCCCAAGAAATCCTTCTCCTTCATCAAAAAGTACATTTATTAACGAGCGGAAATTTTTTCCGTTGTCAATTTTGTCCGGCAAGTTTTTCACAACGTGGGAGTTTAACGAAACACGGACAAATGGTTCATCCAGAACGGTATAATTATAAAATCCCAGGGAGTGCCAATAAATCGTCGCAATCTTCATCCGGATACAGCAATGTTGTATATGGGGTTGGAAATATGAATGAACTTGAAGGAGTAGACAATTCATTGTCTATGCCAAACTGGAATGTCAATGACGACAATAGTATGGAATTTGTGGAACAGCAGGGCGCCGAGGAAGATGACGCAAGTGTTGACCCATTTGGTGACATTCAGGATGAAGAAATGGACATTATGGAAACTGATTTTTTCCAGCAAGAATCAGGATATGAAATGGGACATAACCCTTCAACTTCATCCACATCTGAGGAAATGTTTTCATGCAATTACTGTCAAAAATTATTTAGTGGTAAATTGAATTTATCTAAACATATGTTGAGAATGCACACGGGTGAGAAAATTCACAAGTGTGAAACTTGTAACAAATCATTTGCAGAAAGAGTTCAATATGTTAGACATTTGAAAATCCATGGAGATTTATTACACTCCTGTGACATTTGTGACAAAAGATTTAATTGTACAAGTAATTTAGCGAGGCATCGTAGAACACATTTAAGGGTTGATGGGAATTTTGGAACTACTGTTCCGGGGTATCAAGGAAAATTTCAAAAATGTCCACATTGTGAGAAAAATTTTACAAATTCAACTCAACTCAAACTCCATGTAAGGACTCATACAGGAGAAAAACCTTGTACTTGTTCTTATTGTGGAACAAGTTTTGCAAGACCATCGAATCTTAAAGCGCATATGAGAATTCATATGAAAGACCTTGATTATGTCGAAGGTGAAATGGTGGAAGAAGAATATAGCCCGGATCCAAATTTTGAGGACGTCACGATTCTGGTTTAAATCACACTAATACTGTCATTACTGTCGTGTGATTTTTGTGACTCCTCGTGTTCATTAATTCATTTTTGTTTAGTTTATTTATACCTTTCCAATCTTTCTTTACCCATATCTAGGTCAGCATTTCCTCAAAGGCAACCTACGTTGACATTGACATCGTTGACCTTTCCCACAGTTAACGAATTTGAATTTGACCTTGCTCACCATTAACGAATTCCCATCGTTAACTGTGGGAAAGGTCAACAATGGCAGACATCCAGAGGGCTGACGAATATCAATTGTTCGGTGTTCATCTCTAGCAATTTCTTACGTTCGCAATCATAACTCTACCAATTGAATAATTATGAACCATTGAGTTGCTACTTATGCGTATAATTACTACATTTGTGTACATTTTTCTAATTTGTTTAGTTACCCAAAGGGCTTAGGCGAACTCTGACATTTGAATATTATGAATTCTTCAGTTGCTATTACGCGCATAATTACTGCATTTATGTACATTTTTCTAATTTGTTTACTTTAATTATTTTCTAATATTTATATCGTTATGTATCTTACTTTTGACTTTTGTTTTCGATTAGAGTAGAGAAAAAATTATTATCACATATCTTCTATCGTGACTGAAAATTCCTGGAAATAAATACTGAATACCTTTATAACAAAACGTGGGTGTTTGGAGATTTTTTTATCAACTAGAATATCTTTGATATAGGGGACGTACAAATTACTCAATTCGTTTTTCAAAATTTTACATTTGAGTTCAGAAATAAAAATATAGTTACCTAATAAAAAAAACTATTATTTTTACTAAAATAATTGATGACCGAATTTCCCAATAAATATAAATATGACCAGCTGACATGATTAATTTCAGACCATTTTTAATTCATTTAAGAAATCCGCAGAAATTCAATTATTACAAGATATTTTGTTCTTTACTTTACAACTTGAAGAATAAATTAGTAAATGCAGTGGAATACAAACAAAGAGAACCAAAGGAAAACCGTTATGAACCAGTAGTGCGTAGAATTTCCGAATACGAAATGCCAACTGAAATAACCTAAACGTGTGCACGAATTTTTAAGAAAGTTCAAAATCTCTTGAGAGCTGCGTCAACGTCTGGAATTAGCTCCTTCAACTTTTTCCATTGACTCACAGGTAGACTAATGCCTGCAAAAAATAGAACGTAAACATCAAAATGAATGATCGTTCTCGATCTCGACTGCTAGAATTTAATTAAAAATGGAATTCATATTATCATATTCAATGATAATCATTATTTTACTTACCTTTTTTTCCCGGACGAAGTTCCCCATCTGGAGCCATGTAGTACTCCCGAATGTCCACGTAAACAGTGCCCTTAAACTCCCGGACATTTACTTTTCGATGTTTCTCCAGTGCCCATTCTGTTTCTTCACTCTTTTTCTTCTTCGGTGGTGGAGATGGTGCCTTAGAGGAAGACTTGTGTTTTTTATGAGACTTCTTCTTCTCTGGAGCCGGTGGTGGGCTAGGAGGACTGTCAGACACTTTCTAAAATTAAAAATTACAATGATTTCGATTTCAGTATAAAAAGCTTAAATTTAAACTAATACTTATCAGACGATAAAATGACAAAACCAAATTATAGTTGTCTCTTTAGCTGTCACTATATTTCCTTACTTTTTCGTCGTCCGAAGAACCAGAAGACCCAGACCCTGATCCTGATTTGGCAGCTGCTGACCCCGAAGCGCTGCCACTATCGCTGTCACTTCCGCTTCCGCTGCTTTCCGCCGCATCTCTCTTCACTTTCGGCATGATGAAATTTTTATACTTCCGATAATGCTCAAGAAACTCCTAAAAATATAAAACACAATAAAAAAAATTATTGATTGATTGATTGTAATTGTAAGATTGTAATCCACCTGAGTGTGGAGTGACTCACAAATTACAACTGGAGATTTAAAATTCAAAAGAGGTAACTAAATTGAAACCTGAACTAAAAAATCGGATTGTCAGTTCTCTAAATTTTGAATGATAAACAATTTATAGTACTGCTACTGCCAAAAAGTGAGAACCATAAAACGAAACCGTTCACCTTTAAAGAATTAAGAACGAAGAGGATAATCAATTGGTTAGATTTCAGGGACAAATTGATAAGCGTCACTTACTCGCGTCGATTGTTTTATTTCCTTCCCAGACAGAATTTATACGATAATTTCGCCACGCAGAAGTCGCAACTCAGAAGTGTCAGGAGAAATCAAATCAAATGCCGAAGAACCTCGAGGGAATGAAATGAAAGAAAATCGAATAAAGAAAAATTTTGGGTCAGCAGGATTTAAATTTTCCTACGTGTTCCCGGTCCCTCTGTCCTCTATGTTTCGGCGCGGCACAGGAGGTTAGTACCGCAAACCACATTAATTCGGCTTTTCGGTCATAGTACCAAAGTACCAGTTACCATTTATTTATATTAGTACCATAAGTACCACAATACCACATTTTGCTTTTTCCCAGATTACAGACCAAAAAACACGTAAATATGCCGCTGTCCTTGTTATAATATTTAATTTATATACCGTAAATGACCGATTAGGCTTCCACTCCTGGGCGTTTATTAAAAATGACCACCGCGAAGGCGAATTAATCCATTCTTATATTTTCTTTCGAGAATAATGTGCACGGTTCATATCTACGCATGCATTCTAAAAAAATATGTGGCACTCAAATGAACCTTGGCGTTTATTTGAGCCCGGCGTTTATTGATTTGTTTTTCAAAAATAATGTGCACGGTTATATGTATGCATTGTAAAAATATTCATATCTACCATTTACGCATGGAAAAAATACGGGGCGCTTAAATGAACTCCTGTGTTTATTTTAGCCCGGCGTTTACTCCATAAAGTATATACCGCAAATTAAATGGAAGATTAAACGCCGAGGCTTCAATAGAAGCCTTGACTGTTGGCTCGAAGAAACGTCGGTTCTAGACCCGACCCTTATGTATGCCCACGTCCACCAGGTTAAATTTCGCGGTTCGAATAAACGCCTGGTCATAACATACAACCAAGGGTTATAATTAAACGCCCAGGCGCTTAATCGGTCATTTACGGTAAATAACCCCTTGGACCAAAAACCGGGTCTAATCTCTGGTCTCTGGAGTGAGAGCCATTGAGTTTGATTTTGTCCCCAAAGTCAGATGACTTGAGATTTCTCAAATTCTATTTGTTGACTTTGAACGCAGTTCAGTTCATTTTCAGTTCACTCACTCCACTTTTACTCATCATCGAAAGGACAACGGAGCATTGGGCTTTTAATCACCACGTCAATTAATTACACGTACACGCTTCTAAATTCAACTTTCCAATATTTAAACAAAATTATCCAAATTCTAAAAAGTTAAAATTTCAAGAACTCATCTCCAGACGGTCAGTCGGAGTCGTGCACGGACGGTGGCACTCAAAATAAATTCAACATGACTCGTAAGAAAAACAAACCTAAGATTATACAAAAAAATATGGAATTGGAATTAAGAATTAGTACACAATGGAACATGTTCCGATCGATCTGGACAAAAACATGGGGTTAATTAGTTCAAAAATGGTCGCCTAACAAAGTGTCACTGTATGACACGGGCACAGGCAGGGGCAATTCACAGACGTGAATTGAATGCGTTGCGTTTAGGGTTGTGAACGTTTTAAACGCTCGAGAATATTCTCGAGAATAATCTCGGGAATATTCTCAAAGCGCTTAAGT
>JAQGCB010003088.1:0-10319 GCA_034698835.1 Protaphorura tricampata | reverse complement strand
AAATCTGCATATTTTAATTGACCTTTCCACCAAGTTTCAAATTTTTCTGAAACTTACAGTTCGCAATGTTCCATTGTGAGTGAGAAAACTTTCTTTTGACCGAATGTGAAAACAGTCGGAGGGGAAAAAGTAGACACTTCTACTCGTTATTCCCATACCACCTATCTACCTGGAGAAAATTCTTACGTTTTCGAATTGACCTAAAAACCCAGTGACTAAGACAGGCAGACATGTTTGCACGCAAAGGGAAGCTCTTTCAATGCAAGAATATGAGCTAATGCAGGTAATGTCCAGTTCCAGTTCAAACTAAACCAGTCACAGAATATTGATTGATGTTCTACAACGCACATGGCAGTGCAAGTTTCCCGTTGTAATGGAACATAACAAAAACAAAAGGCTTTTGACTTTTGTTAAGGCTTCTAAACCAGGTAGAATTAATTGATACAAAAACAATCAAGAGAAAGTGGAGGGGGAACTCAGAGAACCCAGAAACTTTTTGAGTCATTGTTTGAAGAAAACAAAGAGAAAGTCAAAGTGAAAGTCTATTGTTTTCCAGAAATCACTTTCTTTGAGTTGGTGAAGGAAATCTAAGAAGGGCGTACCAGAGGCAAACTTAAAAAAGTAGACCCATAACATGTGGGCATTTTTTGAAACCCGAAAGAATCAATTCTTCCTCTGTTCAAATTTTTGGCTTGTACTTTGTACATATACTATTATTTCGTTCTCATTTTCTTGCAATTCTGCAAAGTCGGGAAAAAACGCATTGTGCTGTGACAAATCCGCAGTCCAATCAAATTGGTCGAGATTTAATATTTTTAATATCAAAAAGACGACGATGACGACGATGAGTTTGAGTGTATTCTTTCTTGGAACCGCAACCGAATCAATTTGAAACATGGAATTGCAAGGAGTATTGTGTTATGTTGATGTTAAAAAGAATGCGGCGAATTGTGCCGGAATATAGTTGTTGTTTTGTTTGGATTCGACTCTGACAAACTTGTTAGGGCGGTGCAGGTGCAGGTTAGGTGTAGAGACCGATAATAAGAGACAAGTGCTAGTTCCACCGTATAAGTTCTGGGTGCTTATTATGATTCCTGAATCGATAAAGCAATTTTCATATTACTTTACTACTACATGCCATGCAAATAGTCTACCTCCCTCATACTAGCCACTTGAATATGAATGTCCACTTTAGAAATCCGAATTCCGAACTCCTTAGCTTCATAAAGACCTTCTCACACGCCCATTCCAAGAGGAAGAGGAACAAGAAGGAGTTTTAGTAGTTTTACACTATATTTTCCAGGAATCTCCTTGTTAGGATCAAATATGAAATATCGAAATCGATAAATGACAAATTATGATAATTAATGGATTACTAATTTACTCTGAAAAATGTACCAAACCTAGGACACAAACGCAGACAGCGAAATGACTACACTCAAGACTCAAATTCGCAACGAGTTCACTAAAACGAAAACCCTGTTCGGTCCAAACAAAAATTGTGTTCAGTTTACATTTTATTTTAAAATAAAATCGTTTGATTTAATTTAAAATATTCGCTGGGTAGGATAAAGTAAGAAAAGTATTTCCCAGTAAGTATGAAAAACTATTTAGATTGCTTAGTTCAACTTAAGGAATAATGTCGTTAATTGATTAATTCTAATTCTTATGTATGGTCTTATTCTTCGTAGCTATTATTTAGATAATTTAGTATGGATTTGGGTCGGGTCCATGAAACAAGTCCGTTTGACAATTCATTCTCATTGTCCTCAAGCCGAATCACTTTGATCCACATTTTTCTGTTTTGGTTAAAAGAGGTTAGTCTACAGTTCCACCTTCTTGAACGTAGACGTGTCCGGATAGTCAGATAGGCAATCCATATTAGATTTTACGACTGTTGCATTGTAATTTGTTTTTTGTATACATATTATATCTAATCTGATATGACATTCTCAATGCGTATAGGACTTTACAATTCCGGTCATCACGAAATTTTATTTTTGTGCTTGTTCTAATCATTGGTAACAAAAGACTCCGTTACTTAATTTCGAGTAGATAAAGTAGATTGATTGATTGATTTTTTATTAACGTGCCATAACCTCTGCAATCACACTTCACTCACACATACAAGTATAGAAGTATATGGTCATTGTCCCTTCTCCTGACAATCCTAAACCAACAAAACTACTACCACGCCGGTATTTTAGCATAGGCATCTGCGATTCCGAAGCGGTTCTAATAAAATGGAGATGCATTTGCATTCCAGATTGTCCTGAAGTGTCCAATTTTTAGATGGATTTTTAATTTGTGTACGCGTGTAGTGTATTTGATTTTTAATTTCCATTTGGGTCGTTTGGTTTGAACTCCGCCGAGCTGCATGCACTCATAATAGGTTCGCACCCTACTACACTACACAGACCCGACAGTTACCGGTTGCCGGTATCGTCAATTATGCTGAAAAAACGGGAATACCAAATAATGACACCAAAAAATGGTAACGACTGAATTAATTTCTACTGAAAAATAATTCTACAGCACATTGACAATATTAGGAGTCCTAATTTAGGACCGTAATCATGATTTGTAGCAAAAACTACTAATTATTTGAAAATCCATTCATTCGACAACACAAGTAAAGTAATGAAAAGATTTCTCACCGTTGAAAAATATTCAGCCTCGTTAGTGGCTTTAGAAAGAGCGACTGATTTTTGTTTCCAATCAGTAAATAACTGAAGAACCAAATCCATGGAGTCATACGAAAGCATTTCTCGAAATCCATACTTATCCAATTCCGCTCGGAGGTCCGTAAATCGGGTGTCAACTAAACCCCCCATTTTGGGGGCAACAATTTTTCACCACTGCTGAACTTTTAATCAAATTGAACAGTGCACTGAAATACTGAAAAATCTGAATTCTCCGTTTTACTTTAAAAATCCAAGTCAAAGTATAAAACACATGCCAAAAATTCTCATCTTTCTCGCATTAACAATTGGTAATCATTCTATTATTTTTCAGTTCACCCAAACGTCTTGAACTGAAGTTAGTTAGTAGTCATTTTTTTCAAAATTAAAAAATGAACTGAATTATGAATTTCACTTCTCAAAATAATTGAACAAACAATAATAAAAAAAACCAAAACTTGAGTTCCGTCTTCTTCCCCGCGTCTGAGAATTCGATAAAACTCTTCCTCCCGCTCTCACGCTCCCTGATTATTTTTTAACCCCAGATATTCTTGTCTCAAAATATTTGAGTGATTTTCATTTTTTTTTGGACATTGTTTACGAAAAAAATGACATTTTATTATTTCGACCGTTTCTCTAAAAAAAATCTACAATAAGTACTGAATCCGACATTTTAATGTAAAAAGGTTTTGAACGTCTTACGTCTCTGATATTTTAGTATTGAAAAATCCAACCAATCCGAATCCCAAATTATTCTAACACTGAAATGAATTGTCGGATAAAATTAATTATTAGGTTTATCCGATAATCGGGCCCTGGCCGCTGTGGATTATTATTTAGCAAGACAGGGCCGGGCTAACCAAACAAAGGTGACGAAAACTTGTTGAGAGAATGTGTAAACTGCTTTTGAAGTTCAATTTGAAAAGCTATTGTAGAAAATATAATCCAGCGCGCAGCGTGCGAATCAGCCGCGCGCGGCCGTGCAAATGATTATTTCGTAGTATTTTAACTTTATTGAAAATATTTCAATTTGTAATCTTGTCTTCCAAATTCAATTTATTCTCAACTATGTTGCACATTGCACACCAGTGCGTCATTTCCCATAAGTATTCTTAAACATAAAATACCATATCCAACTTTCCAGATAATTTCTAGGTTGTACAATCAAAAGACGGAACTTAAAACTAATTACATAAATAACTGAAAGTGTCTCAAAGGGAACTAAACATTTTTCATACAAATGTGTAAAAGTAGTGCTGTAAAAATATCTACCAAAAAGGCCCTCCCTTACATTGCAATCTGAACCAACACGAAACACGATTCCTCACAAATTGTTCCTGAAAACTAAACCCACTTATTTTATTTTCTCCGTACAAAGTTACTTCCTCTTAATTAAAACTCCAAACTCCAATTGTTGAGAACACATGCTCATTCTGGAATCTAATCTCGATTGGATTGACTGCATATAACTTACATTCAGAGCATCTAATCTGGAAAATCTGGATTGACTGTGTATAGAACTTAAATAATTTCACAGGTATAATTTAACTAAATTACTTCTTGAACACCCTGAACACAATTTGACATACAAAATCCTTCCATTTACCATCTTTTCCGTACCGTACGCGTATCACTGGTGGGTCATACTCTCAGTTCCTGACCCGTTGAGACCAGATAGAGCTTCGATTTAATCCGACAGTGGGTCGAGCAATTGTTGAGAACATGATAGTATTAATGATGACTCCAGGTAATGCTAGTTGTAAAGTTTTAAGTGTAGGTTCTCTGAATAGTGAGAAAACTTCCAAATTCTTCAAGAATTTCAGAGAAACCAAGTGAGCGTACGCATTCATAGGAATGGCATAGCATCGAGTTAGACACAACTGTTCTAATTTCAGAAGTAGGGTAATAGAACGAAGTCCAGTCACTGTTACTTCTGCAGAGTCTGAAATGTCAAGTTGCGTCAAATCTCCACATCTCTCAACCAACACTTCCACATCTACATATCAAAATAATCACAACTGAATAGGCCGTCTAAATTAATTACAAGGATTTTTTAAATTATCTTACGCTTATCAGTCATTAAACCACGATATCCGGAAGCATTTAATTGCACTATTCCCCTTGCAAGTGACTTCAGGACGAACATGAAGTTTTCTTTGGTCCAATTTTGCTTTACACAACCCAAATTCAGCTCTTTCAGTCTGCAGGAAAAAAAATTATAACCATAAATAGTTAATTGAATTAGAGTAATACTAAACTACGATTACGATTTTAGAATACCTTTCACATTTGGCTAGGTAATCACACAGTGTGTCAGGATCAGCATCAATCATAATACACATAGTCAAATTTAGAGTTTCGATGGAATGAGCAAATACGTTCATTGAATGCAGTGTTTCATTACTGACTGGTAAATTTTCTAAACTGATTTTTACTAATGATGAACACATTTTAAGAAGTTGAGCCAACACTGAGCCAGAGATCGTCGACATGGACAAGTCAAGGAAAGTCAACTGCTGAGCCCGCAATGCTGTATTCAAGCTGTTCTGCTCTAAGACCTAATGAAAAGCAAAAATAAAGGTTAAAAGTTTGTTGGAAAATATCTCTTGTCGTTCTCGTTGTCAACTTACAGTTGCTTCGGCAAGACGAAGATATACAGGTCTCCTTGATAGTACCGCGTTCATACTTTCAGAAGAAATGAATTTTCCTTTGAGGTCTATTCTTTTCCAAAGTGACTCATCTTGGGTTAACCGGCGGAATTTACTACTGACTTGACCGACTCTTCCAAGAGCTTTTTGAGGGAGAAACTTTAAAATCCTGAGAATCTATAGATGGAATGAAATTAGCATGAATCCTCAAAAGGCGCAAAGAATAATCGAATTATTTAGTGTTAATAATAATGAATGCTTACCATTTCATCTGGAAAACGCGAAAAGTGATCAACTTTGACTGGTGCCTGTGGTGGCCTTTTTTGTATTGCAGTTGGAGTAACTTCCATGAGGTCTTTGCTCCCTAAAGTGAAAGTCTCTGGCGTCAAATCAGGAAATTCTTTCAAATATGTGCTGAAGCCCGAGTTGTACGAAGTGTCCTCACAAAAACCGGATTCATTTTCTTCCCCATATTCTTTTTCAACTGAGTATGAGTAGACTGACATTTGAGGGGAGGATGGTGAAGGTGATGCGGAAGTCAATAGTTGCTTTCTCCGTCTGATTAGAAAATGGTCCTTTCGTTTGCGATGTCTAGATTTGGAGGCGGAAGTGAAACTAGTGTCGTACTCCGACTTCGAAGTTGACAAGTTCAAGCTGCTGTCCCAGTCCTTTTCTTCTCTGAGTCTAATATTTCAACAAATTAAATGTAAATGTTCAGTTTCTTTCAAAAATTAATGTTGAATTCATTTCATTTTCGTTCCAAGCGTGTGTGTAATGTAAAATCAGTAAAATATGGAATATGGACGTGTTTCTTCAAAATACTCATCCCCATAATTAATTCAATTCATGTTCTTACCTTTTACATGGTGACTGATCCTCCAACTCCCGGTCCTCTTCCTCTATCAATCTTTTCTCAGTGGACGAAGCTTGAGAAGAACATGTGGACGATGTGTTTTCATCAATTTCAATCAGCCAATTTCTTTTTTGTGACATTTTTTCACTCGTCAGCTGTAGAATCTAGAAGTAGTAGAGTAGTACGTGTGTGCAATCAAATCAATATGAATGAAAATATTTTTTTTAAAAAATCAAACTTTCTTAAATTAGTTTTAGTTACGTAAGAAACTTACGCTGCACTGACAGGGTGAATTTATGCGTGACTGCCGACTGATGTGAACAAAACAATAACAAACTGATGAAAATTCGTTTAGTGACTAGAGACTCCCTTCACTTTCACCTTTTGGTTTTTTGTTCTAACTTTTTTCCTTTGCCTCGGTCGGAGGAACGAGAGTGAGAGTGAGAAAAAGAGACAGATGATTTTTCGGCTGGAGCTGAGGAAAAATTGATCGTTAGATTTTGCATGTACAGGGTGGCGGGTTTGGAGTTGAAAATGGACCAATGTGAACTCAACCCTCCTTAACCCAACAACCACCGTACCGTACCGTTTCCTTCTCCAAAATCCCAGCAAAAATTCGTATCAATAATCCCCTGTGTCACAAGGTAAACTATTTGGTTGTTCTAAGCGTTCGGTAACGGGACCAAACTTTTTGGGCACCTTGGGTCATCCAAAACTTAATGTAATGTAAAATTCGGGAAGGGAGCCCAGATCCATGATGGTAGCTGTTTCTCACAATACATTAGGTAGCACGGGGAATAACCTTTGATGACCTCGTACGGCTCAGAATTTCACTTTGACAAAAAAATGTTTTCGGTCCCATCATTTGAATGACCAAAGGTACCCAAAAAGTTTGGTCCGGTCACTGAACGCTTTTATCAACCGAATAGTGTACCTTGTCAGATTTACGACCTTTGTGTGTATGTGTGAATAGTACCTGAGACGTTGAAACGCAGAGTCTGGTTGACCCATTGTGGAGAGTCATAGAGAGGGACATGGCAAATGACAGAGTGAATGTCCTTGGTGGGTTTGAGTCCCAACTCATTCCTCAGTTCTGCTTCAATGGACTCTCCAATCACGTAACCACCTTTCTCTGCCAACCAACATTAGCAATTGTTCATGCTCTTTAGCTCTTTCAGTTCTTGGATGTTTTATGATTTTACCTACCTGGTAGTAATTGAGTAGTTTTGTTCCTCCACACCACAGACCACCTCACCCCAAACACAAACAAATAGTTTGAGGAGTGACAGACGAGAGTGATGGAATGATTGGTGTAGGCAAACAACTCATCCCCCATCACAAACCCATTCCTGTCACAGGAAAATGTGATGAGTCCTGATTTGTTGAGTCCAGAGATCTCTCCATCATAGTCTAGAATAATAATACATTATTATCACACAATACAAATAAATACAATTTCAATCAAGGATTATTCCTTACAAATGACGGATTGATTTATATTCCCAGTTCCACTGATTTTGCCCGGAGGGATGTAGTACTCCCTCGTCACATCAATCCCATCTCCAACACACCGAAACACTCCCATGAGTGGGGAGTAGATGGAACGGTAGAGGGAGCCAACGACTGAGCTACGACAACTCCCTCTCCGAATGTCACTCTCGTCAAAATACTATGCAATTAAATCAATTCAACACAATTCAATTAATACACAGAACAAATAATAAATTGTGTACAGTTATTTTGTTTGTACCAGAAACTCTTGGATTTGTTTTCTGACTGTGGAACACTCATATTTTGTTGAGCAAGACGTTTGATACATCCTTGGAGGTTTCGTCCCATTCGAACAACACACAATCCTATCACCAAATTTAGCATGGGCTGACGTGTCAAAAGAATACTTGGCCTTACCCAACAGTGTATTATTCTCACCCTTCTTAACATCCATTTCTACCCCTGTGAAATGAATAAACTCAAAGACATGTGTAATTATGCAAATGAGTCAATGCCAATTAAAAGGAAGTTAAGTTACCGGTTGTGACATTGAGAATGAGGAGTTCTCTTGACCCTGACCATACCAAATCACTATCACTACTTGTCTCATCTGGGTTGGAGAGTGAGCCTGGAGGGAGAGGGACACACTTGTAAATCCCATAGAGTGAACTCCAACTCACATTCATATTCACAGTCTCCTCCACTTTTAAACTAAACCCAATTTTTGGGTCGAACGTTATCCCAGGAGTGTTCGTCCAATCAATTTCCATGTAGTCCTACGTAAATAAATAAGTAATTGGATAATAATAGGCAGAATTACAATTGTGGACGTTATTGTGTTGTAGATTTTTTTTACCAAGATGGCGCTCGCGTTCCCATTTCCAACCCCACCCTCCAATTTCTTGTAGAGTCCAATCTTTACATGTGGAGAATTGACTGCACATGGGAAAGTGATGGTTTGATTGTCCTTGTCTGCACGGACAGTCCTGGAAGGTATTCCTCTACAAGAGGGCGTTGTGCAAACCCAAGGTTCGTAATAGGGCAAGGAGGGTGGACGTGTTCCTTCTCCAAAGACCATTGTGTTCGTAGCCCCTAGGTTGTCACTCTCAGTTAATATCAAGTATACAGGCACATATAAATATGGATATGGCAGATTGATGAGTGATGACTGACCTTCCCAGAAAATGAACCTGGAAGTGTGTAGAACCGGTTGACTCGTACTCCTACATGTGAATGTCCCAGTCCCCAGTCCATTACTTCCAGTCATCTTAAGGTACGAGTAGTATCTGTAGGTCTGAGGGTCCTCGAAATCCTCAGAGGTTCTATGCAAATCTACGCTTGGAACACTCTTCCATTGACTATTCTGAAAATGTATTCATAACAAACAATTAGTAGAAAAGAACAGGTAAGGAAGTAATTGATTGACTTACTATGAAATGATGAGTCCAATAGACTGGGTAATGAGCAGAGCAAATGAGGATAACGGAAGAGACAGATGGGGTGAGAATGATGTCCTGTTGATCATTCTGGAATGAAACCCCTTCATGGGAGTCCTGTCCTTCCAAATACCACCCACTGGAACTGGACACTTGCCATTTGGACTCAATCTCAGGCTTCAGAATCTCACACTCCACCACCAAAATCAATGTCCAGAGGAAGAGGAACAGATTTTGAATAACAAAGAGAGATTTCATTGTTGTTAGACACAGTCAAAGTCAAAAGTAAGAATAGTTTCAATTTGATATCCGCCCTCTCATTTTATGTTGTTTTTGTTTTGATAGAAAGATTTCAGGGCGATTTGTCGTATTAGTGTTTCTTCAGAAATTTGAATCTAAGTTCGCTCGCAAATTATTCTTGAGTGGAAGTGAAACAAGTGTGGATTTCAGTGTGTATGGAGTGGAGAGATAACAACTTTTAATTAGAATCGGAAACAAAGAATTAAGGCATCAAGACTGTGTTGTATTATAGGGTGGTTCAAAAACATTTCTGATCATCTCAAACAACGAGTTCTCTTAAGATGTGTTTATTAGTGAGTCACCCTTTGCCTTTGCTGTCCATGTTAATTCTTCCTTTGATAGTAAAGTTTGTGAGATTGAGATGAGTTGAATAACATCAACATGAACATCTGGACTTTGTTAAGTAGAGTAGAAGAGATTGTAAATTGTAATTGTGTGACTCAAGGACGGACTAATTAATTAAACTCCAATTTAGATTTTATTCTCTTTCCAACTATGCACATATGCATGTGCAACTTTCATCTCTGGATTTCTAGATAGATTTCATGAGAACGAGAACGAGAAAGGCATGAAATTATTCGGACTGATGAGTTATGGATATATTTGTGTATGCGTCCAACTTTAACGAATCTTATTTCGTATGAAATATGTATTAATTGATTTCCACCTAATTAAATAATGTTAAGGAATGGAGTCCAACGTCCACTATGCACTATTCCAATTAATTAATTACTCAACACATACGTACTTGGACTAGTATAGTACTCACAGTCACAATCAGAACAATTTATGACTCATTCCATCCTAACCTTTGGCTTTGGCGGTGATTGTTTAATTTTACCTGTACGTAACAACTAGTGCATTCAAAACCGGTTGTTTTCGGTTTTCAAAAACCGGGTAAAAACCGGTT
>JAQGCB010003087.1:0-10319 GCA_034698835.1 Protaphorura tricampata | reverse complement strand
TGAAACTGATACTGCGACAATTGCGAGTGAAAATGAAATTGGCAATGGGAACGAAACAGATGTTGTGAATGATATCGACATTGGAAATGAAACTGATACTGCGACAATTGCGAGTGAAAATGAAATTGGCAATGGGAATCAAACTGATATTGAAAATGAAATTGGGATTGAAAGTGATACCGAGAATGAAGCTGATATTGCGAATGAAACTGTTGAAACGGTTCCTGAAAATACAGTAGTGGCAGGTGTCTCACAATCACAGTCGGGGTTCAATACTAAAGTATTCAAGAAATTGTCAATTCCAAGGGGAGCGTCGCTCACATTAACGGCCCAAGTCAGTAAACCGAAAATCCTACCCGGTCTTTTCTTTGATGAAGATGGAGTAATTCTGGACGCTGTAATCGAGATCCCAATATGGTGTCAGTCTTTCTTTAATAGCAACAAATAATTATTTTATGCTAAGTAATACTGAATTAGATTATAAACTGAATAGTTTTCGTTGCAAAAATCATTTTCTCGCCGGTAATCCATTCTTTTGAAAATAATTCTTGGTTATAAAAATAATAGGTAAAAAATATATAAAATAGTTTTTTGCAATTTTGTTGAGTTTAAAATAATTTTACATCAATCATCTTGAAAATATTTAATATAAATATGCGTCATGCGGACATTGTATTCCTACTATATTGTATATTCAATATGAGATCAGCGGTAATCATTTAAGGACAATTTTCAGTGGACATTGACAGATTCGTTGACGCAATGTATAATCAGGAAGAGGTGACCAGGGCCGCCGGAGAGAATAGGCACTCCTCCGTCGGAAAGGAAAGGTAATGTAATTATTACTCTGTTGTAGTTGTAACCCGTATTGTTCACGTGTACCGGATATTTAGGAAGCGCTATAGTTTTCTAAACTCTTAAATAGTTTGGCCTGTGTCAAATGAGTTGCTAAACACTTCCCGAGATCTAAAAGAGCCTTTTAAATGACTAACATATGAGTGATATGAGACGAAGATGCGATTTTATGAGACAAGCGCACCACCGGAGCGCCGCGCCGGGAGCGCGGAGGAGTCCTATCATTTCATACCCTCCTCGTATACGATTGCATGTCTCTGCCTAACCAATTTCTGTGACCTCCATAAGCCCGAATGTGTCTTAAACTAATTTTTGTGCATTGGATGACATAGCTGCCATGTAAACTACTGTTCGGTAGGACTGACTATGCCTATGCTTGCCTATAATATCTATGGATTTTACCATAATGCATTTACAAGAAGTCAAAGTGCTTCTGCATTTTCTTAAATCTGTCGCATCATGGCTAAACATAATTTTACCGACTAGGATGGTCCGATCAACTGAAGCTCCAGTGTCTCGAATATCCGAAATTCGTGATTCAATTAACGTGTAAAAAGGTATCTCAGACGTTGCGTTGAAATCAAGATTTGACTTAGGATTTTGAGGGCTATCTGTATCGTCGTACAGCTAGGAATAATTGATGCTCTTGCTCTTGGAGCAAATATTGGTTACTGAAAGGATTGAATAGTAATAAGAGCTGGTGAGTATAATTTTGTAATTATGAATATTATCCGATTTTATTAGGTGTTTTCTCTATCAACAATTGGAGGAACTTATTGGGAATATTGGAACAGTAATGGCTCTACCAATTGGTCTTCCAAGGGCATGCTTACTTCGAACTATTTGCGAAATCCAGTCTGTTGTCAAGTTATATGAACTTCGACCACAGAGTCTAATGATTGAGATGTTGGAATTGATTTTGTCGTAAGTATTTTATATTTACCATAATTACTCACAATCAGTGTTGGAGATATCTGACGAACCAAAAATATAATTCATAGGCCAAGCTTCGGTACCCAAGATGAATGCAGTGCGATCTACTTAGAAGCTGAATCCATGGGAAAGTACGGAGACTGTGAGGCATATGTTACTGAGTGTCCAGTCGATATTGTTTCGATAATCATGTCACAAACTTTTAATTCATTTGTAAAATAAAGATATTATCGTGATACAACAGTTCCGATCGCTACAGATACAAACGGTTTTATTTTGTCATCACAGTTTTCCATGAATCGAGAATCTATCATTTATATATTTGTATACAGGTCTGGACGCTAGGACCAAGAATTTGCTTTATGTTTGGGTAGAAACGCAAAATTATCTGGCACGGGACCCAGGAACATCTCACTGCAAAACACATAACATATAGACCTCATCATATTTCGGACTCCATTTCTAAATTTTAAAAAACGAACCTGATTTTAACCCAGTCTGCGGAGTTAGTACTAGCAAGTAATGTCTCCATTTCATCTCGTCCAAAATATTTAGGAGGTCTCTCGTTAATTTTTTGAGGAATTCTCTCAAGTAGACCAAGCGGTATGTAACGGTGGAAAAATGATAGCCATTCAAGAAGAAAACGACGCGTCGTTTCAACACCTTGTGAATCTACAGACAAAAGAACGTCAAACGAAATTAATACGATTCCGAATCATTGATCAAATCAGACCAGAATTTTAGAGGTCGTGTTTTGGAGGAGATTTAGTATAGGCTCAAACCAAAACGTTAGGAATGAAGCACAGCACACAGTTGCCTCAAGCTGCGAGTACACTAGACAAGTCCCATTAGCCTACACAAGCAAAACAAGTAGAAGAAAGTAGAACAGAAGAGTAGTAGGAGAAAAAGTTGAAAGTAGAAGTCGTATTAAAACCTACTATGTGTGATTAACGTTATGATGATGCACGTTAATGTCTTTATGACACTTTCAACTAGTGAAATATCCTTGAAAAAATCAATCAATGAATCAATTCAAAATACTCACCAGATCCCCAGTGATCCAACCCATAGTTGGCATATCTTTGAATCAATTCCAAACGTTGGCTGGAAGTCATATCGATATGCCGCTGCTCTTTAATTTCTTGAAATAACCAAGGTTTCATCAAAGCTCCCCTTCCGATCATGACTCCTTAAAGCATATGTCATTATTATTCCACTGAACCAAATATACTCTGACCCCGTCCTCAAAGCCACTACCCCAATACATTTCGATCGAATGAGTTACACTCTCACCACTAACACCGGAAGTAGCTATATTCTGGTTGTAGTCTTCCCAGGAGAGAACGTCACCGTTTCCAAACAATGGTACGGGATCTGCCAGCTTTGAGCACTCACTGATGTAATTCCAATTAGCAGATTTTGTGTAACGTTGTTCCCGAGTTCTACCATGCAGCTTGATAAAATCAGAGTTTATGATCTTTTGATTCCATGTTTTTAATTTTAAGCAAAGAGGACTTTTTTTTTCTTACAGTAACCATTGCAACTCCAGACTCTTTCAAATGTGGAATAATATTATGAGCAATGTATTTATCCGTTTTGACACCAGCACGCATCTTGACTGTAAACGACTTTCCTCTACTCTGTAGAGCTGCAGACATTCCTTTTACTACTGAGTGTAATTGATTTGTACGACACATCAGTCCGCTTCCAGCTCCCTACATAATAAATTACTGTATTAAAAGTCGTAAACTTAATTTATGAACAATCAGCGTACCTTACCTGTCTAAATATCGGTTCCAACGGACAGCCCATATTTAAATCGACAAAATCGTAATCAATTCCAACATCGTCCAGAACTTGTGCTGCTTTTGCCGCAATGAAAACATTGTTTGCGCATAGTTGAACTCCCCAAATTTTTTCTGACGGGCTAAAACATTACAAAATGAAAATGGTGAAATGTTTTCATATTGATTTTAAACCATTAGAGGCGAGTGCGATGTGCGACAGAGTAACTAACTCACTGTCTTCGATGAAGAGCGAACTCATGTGGGTTTCCTTGAAGAATGCTTGTCGCTAATGACATTTCAGAGCAAGTAATATCCGCACCATAATCAACACACAGCCTTCGAAATGGAAGATTTCCAACAGTTGTTAATGGGGACAGATAAAGTTTACCGTTCCAGTCTATCTATAATTGAAAACACATTCTTGCATACGTATGGCGAAATGGTGTCATGTATACCGTCTGTCGCAAAAAGGTTAGGCCACTTTGTTTATAAATTACACACCTGGAATCGTCAACAAATTGCACAATTATGTTGAAGTCAAACCATACAATTGAGTAATACTCAATGACTGAATGTTTTGACTTTTCTTTAAAATTGAGCGCGAACAAAATTTAGAAGTTAAATGAGGTTTTCAGTTGTTTTTGTGTGTCTCTGTTTTCTGCATTTTCTGAGTTTTTTGTGTGAAAGTTTGAGAAAGGTTAAGTTTTAAAATGACGACGAGGCGTCTCAGCACTGAAGAGCGACGGTGGATTGTGGAGGAATACGTTCGCACTGGCTGTCAGAGGGCCATCGCAAGAAATTGGATCAATACTCAATTTCTACCTCCAGCTCCGTCACGGTGTACAATCCAAGGAATAATTAGTAAATTTCATGAAACTGGATCAGTTCTAAAAAAGAAATCAACCGGTCGTCCTAGAACTGCATTGACACCGCTGAACATCGATATTGTGGCTTATTTGTACGACCAGGAACCTAAGAAGTCAATTCGTCGCGCTGGCCACGAACTCGGAATAAAAAAATGGACAGTCGAGAGAATTTTGAAGGAGTTAAAATTAAAACCTTATGTTCCCACACTGGTACAAGGTTTACTCGAGGGTGACCCAGTACTAAGGTAAGGTATTAATTACTTTTTATGAATCCTCATCCTTCTCCTTACTACTTTCCCTGACCTTTCCGTTCCTTTTCCCCACCTCTCAGATATGACTTCTCTGCCCGCATGCTTTCTATGCTTGACGCTAGTTTGGGTTTGGTTGACCGAATTTGGTGGACTGACGAAGCCACGTTTCACATGGATGGAACCGTCAGCCGCCATAATGCTATTACTTGGGCCGTGGAAAATCCACACATCACATTCGAGAAGCAGCTGAGGTCACCTGGAATCACTGCATGGATCGGGATGAGTTCGGAAGGATTCATTGGGCCTTTTTTCTTCCATGCATCTCCTCCCGGTGGAATTTATCCCCACTTTAAACCTTGCACCGTGAACGGACAAAACTATCTCGCCCTTCTGGACAAAGAATTCTGGCCCAAATTCTCAGATTTACCGAATCCAGAGGATTACCTTTTTGTTCAGGATGGAGCTCCTCCACACTTCCATAATATCGTCCGGAGTTGGTTAAATCTCCATTTAGGTGACAGATGGGTCGGACGTGGAGTCAATGACGGCCGACTGGCATGGCCACCAAGATCACCCGACCTAAACCCGTGCGATTTTTTTCTCTGGGATTTTATAAAAAACCGTACGTATGACACAATCCCACAAAATCTGTTTCAACTTCAGAATGCAGTTGTTGAAGCATTCGAATTAGTACCTTTACAAATGTGTGAAAAGGTTTGTAGATCAGTTCCAGGTAGGCTGAAAACTTGTATGGAATTAGGGGGGGCCCAGGTAATTAAGAACTTGTTCTAGGTGATTAATTTTAGAACTAGTACAAAAACGGTCCACCTTTCTAGATTATATGAACTTGTCAAATGTAATACGCCCAAGAATTATAATTAGGTTGTTCTAGGTAGTGTAAGAATAAGAATGCTTTCTTCAATAATTATGTCCTATTAATTATGTATTATGTTACGAAATAAATGTTCATTTGCTATTATGGCGGTAACATATAGAATTGAATTATTCGGAAGGTTGCTAAGGAATAAATTAATAAGGGTGGCCTAACCTTTTTGAGACAGGCGGTATATTGGCACAATAACTTGATATGACTATTGACTATGAATGAGTAAATGTAATTATCAAGATTCAAATGTTACTTTTCTAATTTCTCTCTTTGCGATGGCTTCGTCTGTGAAAGGCCCGCTTGTTTTTACATTTCCTTCAATGCCTTGTTCTGGCAAAGTGTCAACGTTTGTTGCGACTTTATGTTTTTGGGTGTTTTTACAAATTTTTTCAATTGCCTCAAAGTCATACTTCCGGCGTCGCAATTTTAATTGAGTGTCCTTGTCCAGTATAGTGCCATGAATAGAGTCATAGACTGGTTGCATTTGTGTCCAAAGCTCATGATTCACTTTGTTGGTTTTCATTTGAAAGTCAAAGTGATTTAGATAGAACAGACAGCTAAGACCTCGTGGACATTTACCATACGTTTTATAGGTGTAACAATCTTGGTTAAGTACATTCTTAGATGTGAGCTCTAAAAAAAAGTTTCAGAACTATTAGTACACTAACACTAAATTAATCCAAAACTTACAAAGTTTCTGTCTTACCAAGATACTTTGAAACATCGTGCATAAAAGGGCAATTCGGAAGTTTACATTCTTCCTCACACTGACCGTCGATATAGTGTGGACAGAGTTTCTCCGAGTTCAAAAATTTCTTTGGAGCCGGTCGATTCTTATTTTGACCTGAAAAATATTAAACTATACGTACAATTTTGTAACTATTATGAATGGAATATTTTTGAAACTATTTCTTTTCTCATACCTCGTTTCTCACTCCTATTCTTGCGGTCCTTCGTACGTTCATTACGGTCACGGTTGTCTTCATTTCCAAGATCACCATCGGTCTCACTTTTAATTTTTTTCTCAACCGGTTCTCCCAATTGATTTTCACTCTCACTCTCAATTTTAATGTTGTCTACGACACTCTCTCTTTCTTTTGGAACAGGAGCTATGTCCTTCTGCTTAAATAGGTAGCATGACTTTATCAGGGCTACCCCTGCATCATTCGAATTCATAGTAAAATAAATGTTTCAAAAAGTGTATAGTCAAAAAAAGTTTCTAAAGTTTCAAAAAACTTTAAATGAAAATGAAAATATTTGCGAACGCACACTACTGAGACAGACACGCTAGAATCAGCACAGCATGGAATAAAGTAGTCTCGTTTTCCTATCACATGGCCAAGCAAAGGCGCGCGGCTCTGTGGCGGGTTTTCTCTTAAAATAAACAGGCAGCAGGAAATAACGACGACAGATTTAATAATTGTGACGATTGACGAATTGGAATTATGAGTAACTAAAACTAGTTTTTACTTTCCATAATTTGTTCTTGTTCTTATATTATTTATTTTTTACGTTTTGTTCAACCATGAGAAGTGATTATAAATCCACGTGCATCAAAAATTCAAATAGGCAATCTGGATCTTAAAAATCGTACATGGACATATGAGTTGACAAATTGAAAAGTTGGACGGTTAGCAGCCAGTGAAGGTGACGTTGACGTAAGATAATTTTGTAACTAGAAATAAATCACACATTTACTCTAATGATCATATGAATTGTGAATTGTTTGAAACGTTTATGAACTATTGCATGCAACTCATATTTCATATTACTATATCTACAGCAGCACTGAAATAAACTCATTGAAGTTCAATTGAATTGAATAAAATAAAACTAGGGGAGACAATTCGTTCATTGGGCCCTTATTGGTGTTGTTAAATAATGACCCTAATTTCCTTGTAAATATTCCCTTTGTAGACTCTTTGAGTATCTAAAACTCGCAGTCGCATTCATTAATATTTTGACTTTTACATCTATAGGTCGACTGAAGCGATGAGACGAAGTCAAGCGCCAAGTCAACTGGCGAAAAGAGTGAAGCTCTCAGATGAGGGAGTTAGAAACGAAAGGAATAAGAAAAATGTGGATGGAACACAAAGTGGAACGTCGACGACTACGACGACTCCCAGGACCCCCCTTGCCCCTCTGTCCGATCATGAAACATTTATTCGATCCATTCTAGTTCGTCCGTTCAAAGTACCAATTCCAGGCTACTCTGGTAGTTACTGCGGTAAATCTCTAGGAATCAAGAGATTGTCTGGAAGAAGGGCTCTTCATGATCCAGACGCACCTGATGCACTAATTCTATACGCTCCAGCCCTTCCTCCACCTGGTACTTTATTGGAAAGCAACGTTAGTACAGATTTTTTTATTTGTAATATTTCCTAGTATCTATCTGTTTCAGCTTAGATTTTATGACCATTTTGGTGTCATGAAAGTCATGATTAGATCCAATAATATCTCAATCCTAATTCCACAGAAACTGGAAACCCAGGAAGTACATGTCGTGGTGGATCCTATTGTATCGAAAATTCTACGCCCTCATCAGCGAGAAGGTGTTAAGTTTCTATGGGAGTGTGTCAACGGAGTAAGAATTGAAGGCAGCTTCGGTGCTATCATGGCTGATGAAATGGGGCTTGGCAAAACTCTTCAGGTTGTGTCTCTTGTTTGGACGTTGATCAAGCAATCCCCTCAAGGTCCACCGGCTGTGCGAAACGCCGTGATTGTAGCCCCTTCTAGTTTGGTCAAGAATTGGGCTAAAGAATTTGTTAAATGGCTCGGAGAACGTGTTCCTACACTAGCAATCGAAGGTGGTAGCAAAGAAGAAATTGACAAGAAATTGGATGCGTTTGTCATGGCCCCCATTATATTTGGAGGCCGCCGACTTTCAACCCCTGTTCTTATTTTATCTTACGAAACATTTAGACTTCACGCCCACGCTTTATCAAAAGGTGAAATTGGAATTATAATTTGTGACGAGGGTCATCGACTCAAAAATAAGGAAAATCAAACATACAATGCATTAGGTAATATATATTTTGAAATCAATAGATACGACTCACAAATAAGATTATGAATGCTGAAGTGAATCAATGTTAGTGTTATGGTTCTAATAAATTGTTTGTCTTTACCTAGTTGGTCTGAAATGTAAGCGGCGTATAATATTGAGTGGGACACCTATTCAGAATGATCTCCTTGAGTACTTCTCGCTCGTTCATTTTGTAAACGAAGGGATTCTTGGAACGTCTCAGGTAATTTCGAATTTGCATCTTATTCTTATTCCTCCGTATGATCGCAAATATAGATTCTGAATTAGGACTCTAACAATTTGCTTTAGACTAGCATTTCCTGTATTATTACATATTACTTTAATTAAAGGTGTACTATTTTTTATTAGGAATTCCGGAAGAATTTTGAAATACCCATTCTGAAAAGTCGAGACTCAAATGCAACTGATAAAGATCATGAGCGAGGTGAAGAAAAATTACGTGCCCTAACAGCAACTGTTGAGCGTTGCATGATTAGAAGGACAGCTGTACTCCTGACAAAGTATCTGCCACAAAAAGTCGAGATGGTTGTGTGCTGCAAAATGACCCCACGACAGAGCGAACTGTACAAGGTCAGATATTTTTCTTTGTACCGAATACCGGGTAACCGGGTTCCGCAATAAACCTCTGACCACCCCACCCCAAAATATTAATGTTATTTATTAACACAGTCCGAAGCGACTAATTTTTGCATACTCGACGGATTCCTCATATAATTTTAGTAAAAATTAATTGAAACGATCGTAGCGTTCCTCGTGTAAAATGCATAGACTTTTGAGGTGGTCACCACTCGAAGTCCTATTATTGGAACACTGGGAGAATTGACACGCGGTTCGAATTTGAATTGACGAATTGTTGGCTAATCAAATTGTGTATTTTGCTCTTCAGGAACTGGTAGCTGACTTCACTTCAAAAAGTAAAACTACAAGTACTCTAGCTGCCATAACCAAACTGAAGAAATTGGTGAATCATCCTGACCTTATTCTCGAAACACTCCCTTCAAAACTTGACATTGAGGTTTCAGGAAAATTCAAGGCGCTGGATACCTTATTAGCTATCGTTCGCTCCACATCAGATGACAAAGTGGTTTTAGTTTCAAATTATACTCAAACTATGGACTTTTTTGAGAAGCTCTGCAGACTTAGATCGTACGGATTCACACGACTGGATGGAACCATGGCCATAAAGAAGAGAATGAAGGTGGTGGACAGATTCAATGATCCGGCTGCAAAAGATCAATTTATATTCATGTTAAGCAGTAAAGCTGGAGGTTGTGGTCTTAATTTAATTGGAGCTAATCGGCTAGTAATGTTTGATCCCGATTGGAATCCTGCAAACGATGCCCAAGCTATGGCTCGTGTTTGGCGTGATGGTCAAAAGAAACAGTAAGAAATTGTCGGAAACTTCCGATTTTTTAAAGAGTTGAAATTAATTAGCACTATTTATATATTGCTTTTCAGATGTTTTGTCTACAGATTTTTAGCTACAGGGACTTTGGAAGAAAGAATTTTGCAAAGGCAAAATCATAAAAAATCTTTGAGTAGTTCTATCGTGGATCAGGACGAGGGTCAGATTGTCAAGAAATTTGACTTGGTCATGCTAAAGAAGCTTTTCCGACTGGAGGAAGACACCAGTTCTGACACTCATGATAACTTGAAGGTAAACTGCGTAAATTATACTCTTTGGTGTAAATTATA
>JAQGCB010003086.1:0-10320 GCA_034698835.1 Protaphorura tricampata | reverse complement strand
TCTGTCCAAAAACTTTTTCCGACTCACAAGGTTTAAAAAAGCATATTCGAACGCATTCGGGACACTAGGGCTCACACTATCACTATTGTTTACATATTTTGTTATTTTTTGGTATTTTCTGTTACAATATTACAAGGAATTTGGTGTATTATCTGTAATAGATGAATCATGTACATATCTGTAAAGAATGAATAAAATAAATTAATCATAAGAGCAACATGTGAGTCGCTCATTCTTATGTAATTTTTACTTAATAATTTTCTAAGAATACTTGCGGTGAGATGAAGTTTAAATACGTCACGTAAACGATATTGTGGTTGAAGGAAAAATTAATATATCACATTGCATCGAGATATTAATATTTGTCATCGTCCATCGAATATTTATTAATAAGGTAATGTTCCAGACAATCCCCGAGCATTAATAAGATTACAAGCCCGTACTAAAAATTCAAATAAGTATTGTACTGCACTAGCTAGACCCAGGAATCGTTCTATAGATTCAAATTCGATTCAACTGAAATCAGAGTAAAACTATGCAAAAGCATTCCCGAATATATGAACTACAGTACTGGAAGTCCTTTCAACAAATCAAAGAATTGAAATCTAGAAAAGTCGAACTGTCGGGTAAATTCAAAATCGGAGAAAATCACTTCGGCATCAGCTACGTTTGAAAGAGCATGCAAATCTTAAGAGTTTCAACTTTATCAAAATTTTACATGGAAAGCAGTTACCTTGTAAGGCAATGGACTATGTATTCCTCCTCATGTACTATTTACCATTCGAAAAGGGTATTAAGTTCTGACCCTTATCTATTCCTGGTTTTCCCCGTATTAACATGTCATGACTCAAAACAAATATAACATAGGGAATCTTTATTTATCTGGCATGACGTGAGTCTACGTATAACTCGAAATCAAATCAGACGTACTTGAGTGGTTGAGCTTGTAGTTTGGACTATTCATTCCTTCACTTTAGAATTATTGGATTCTCAAAATCAGAGACGGAAATTAAATTGTGCTGGAAAGTCTAATTGGTAAGGAGTATGGAAATTATTCTTGTGTATTGTTCGAATACAGTTTTTCATTTTAAATATTCTAAGGGTAAAATATTGTAATCAGAGAGTGAACGGTAGAAACATTATTTAATTGATTTGTTTTTGAATAATTTCATAAATATGTTATTATTAATCAAAAAGTACTAAACACATTTATTCTAACTTGAAATATGTCATGTCTGTATTAATTTTAAAAAAATATGTATCATCGAATCCCGACCTTGATAATAATGTGGAATCTCTATATATCAACCTCCCCTACATCGTACACCTCTCTATACCGACCAGAATGCACGCACGAACGCAAGAACTCCCTTTGCATACACTTCTTTGTTATTCCACTTTCTGTATATTAAACTTTCTCTTTAGTGAACATATTTTGGTGCATTTTTCGAGTTCGGTATATGGAGAGTCCACTGTAGTTAGTTTTTATCGTTGATAACAAGTGTAGTATTTTGAAACAGTTTATTTGTATTCTAGAGACCCAGGAATTTTACCCACAATGTCGGAACATGAACAAGACTGGAAGCTCGGGCCAAATATTCAAATAAAAATTGTACTACACAAACTTGACCAAAGGAACCTGTCTGTGTACTCAAATTCGATTGGACTGAAACAGTTTAAAAGACATTCAACGACGTCAGCGGAAGTTGATAATTTGGGGACTTCTCAGCAAATTGGAAGAAGAAAATTCAGAACAGCCAGACTACCACTACAGGATACAATGACGAGTGTTCAAAATGATTCCACCGGTCACACCCGCCAGAAGCCTTCCAAATCTCCACATCGCTCCATATCGTCCGAACACAACAGAACTCGTCCAGGAAAGAAACTGCACCATTGCCAAATGTGTACAAAATCATTTACAAGTTCGAGCTATTTAAAAAACCACATTCGTACTCATACTGGAGAAAAACCCTACCAGTGTAAAATATGCAAGGAATATTTTTCTCAGGTCTATCAATTAAAAGCTCACACAATGACCCATACAGGCGAGAAACCCTACAAGTGTGTGTTCTGTCCGAAATCTTTTCCTGAATCCAGTCCTTTCACGAGACACATGAGAACTCATACAGGGGAAAAACCGTATAAATGCGAAATATGTATGAATAGATTTGCTCGAAAATGTGAGTTGGGTATACATACACGAACTCATACAGGAGAGAAACCCTACCAGTGTGAAATTTGCAAGAAAAGGTTTACTCAGATAGGTCAATTAACAACTCATACACAAACTCATGGAAGCGAGAAACCTTACAAGTGTTTGTACTGCTCGAAATCGTTCACTGATTCGAGTCAGTCAGCGAAGCACATGAGAACTCATACAGGGGAGAAACCTCACCATTGTTTAATATGTACAAAATCATTTGCTGGCCTAGCCAATTTAAATACACATCTAAGAACTCATACCAAGGAGAAACCATTCCATTGTGAAATATGTATGAAAAGATTCTCTCAATCCTCCAACCTAAACACTCATACACGAACACACACAGGTGAGAAACCTTACAAGTGTTTGTACTGTTCGAAATCGTTTATTACACTCAGCCGATCAAAGGAACACATGAGAATTCATACAGGAGAAAAACCGTACAAATGTCAAATGTGTACAGAAACCTTCACGTTCTCAAGCAGTTTAAATATTCACATCCGAACTCACACTGGAGAGACACCTTACAATTGCCGAATCTGTGGAAAAATATCCTCTACGTCACGTGACTTAAAAAGGCACATGGGAACACATTCTTTACAATAATTAGCAGCACAGGCACTAACACTGTCACTGAACTTTTGTCTCAAATTCACAATTAAATAATATCATGAAATTGTATTGAAGTAGTAAACTCTGTCATTCACACATTTTTTTCTGTTCTGCTGCGAAAATTTATGCTTTGTACTAGAAATTGTCACAAAGGAAACACAAGGCAAGCGGATAGAATAAAACTTTTCCAGAATTGTTTTTGAAATAGTATTCATATTTATTCGCGTGAATAAAATACATAACTTCTGCATGTGAATATACTATCTTGGATGTAATTTTCTGAAGTGTAGTTCAGGACAATTTTTAAATAGTCTGAAATATTTTTATGGGGGTTCAAAATGTAGTTCATATTTTGTTCTTTTAGAGTACAGCTTACAAGTACATGTCAAATTAGTGTGCATTAAATAAGAAATTCAAATAAAAATGTATGAAAAGTTTCTGTATACACATATGCGAAAAACACTTACCGTTGCGATAAGACCTGTGTTAGAAAATTTTTAAATCCTTGAAAAATACATGTACGTATGGAGTAGAATAGTCTTTATTCTTATGTCATGTACAGATATTTTTATCGCTGATTGTATTCAATATTATTATGTAAGGTTTCTTGTACACTTTTGTTTTAATAAAACTGTAATTCCGTTACATATTTTTAATCTGCGAATAGTCAAACGTCATTCCCTAGTCATTATTCATATGTGAAATGTTGTTATGGCATTCTTACAGTTATGGTACTGTAATGGAACCGTCCCGGGCGAAAAATAGCGTTCGCCTTGTATTTTATCAATATGAAAAAATGTATAGAATGGAAAATCTGAACACCATGATTCGTACCGGACTCTCGTACAGTATTTACAATTATATACATACTCTTGTTGAGTATGTATTTAATTTATTTTGAGCGTCCGGACCTAGTTACTATGGGTTTTACATGGTAAAGAGTATCCGAGAAAAAGTTCCATTATATTTTTGCGTACATTCTTCCTATTCAGGTAACTCCTATGCAGTCCTATGGAAATAAATAGGCTACCTGTGTACCTGTTTCCTCCCGAAGAGTGAATTTCTCAGCCTTTGTATTTTATTTGTATTTTTGATTGATATCCAGGATTAAAGTATGTGTATAAAATTAACATAGAATATTTTTGTCGCGTATGATGATTTGTGAATTCAGTCCATAATATAATGCACACTTTAATATTTTCTACATACAATTCAATAGTAGCATGTAGCCTCAGTGTGAATCAAATGAGTGAATATTTTTGTCGTAGAAAATGAACCGTCCTCAGTACGTACGGTACAGCTAGTATTAATGACTTTATATTTGGTCTGAGAGAGTCACTAGTTTTATCACATTGACTTCCTGTGTTATCTGATTAGGAATATTGTTCGTTACCACCAAACAGACGTGTGAGTGAGTGAGTTTATTCGTACGTACACACTACACAGCCAAGCCAGTGTCAAAATCGCACTTGATTTTAATGTTCATAAAGTGATTTCCTAAAATTCGTAATTTTTAGTCAATATTATTGCCGATAGGTAAAGTAAGTAAAAGTACGACATTTTTGATTCAGTGCAGTTATTTTAGAATTTTCCTTTGCAAATAATTTTCGTTTAACTCCTTTGGATACATACTAATTTCTTGTACTGAACCAAGCATATTTCGGATTAGTTAAATCGGTTATTTAAAAAAATTCAAACATTTTCTGAATTCTTCACTTTTGAATAGTTTCAAAGAGTATGAATGAGAGTCTGGTGTAAGCTTGACAACATAAGGAAAATCACAACCCAATTGATTCAATCCAAAATTGTGAATTTGATTGTTGGTAAGAATTGATAATCTGATTAATCAATTAGTGACGAATACGATATAATACAAGAGAGAGAGATTTAATAGTGAAATATTCAAAACATGTCCTTTTTGGATTTTATTGGTAGGTCTCCAAAAATGTCAAATAAGTCCTGCCATCCACGGGATTGGAAGCTTGGGCCAAATATTCAAGTAAGCGTTCTACTACATAAGCTTGACATGAGGAGTCTGCTTAAAGATTACGGTCATCCAGTTAAAAACATCGAAGCTGAATATTCGGACACTCCTCAACAAAGCACAGGAGCGAAAACTAGAACAACAGAGAAAACCTTACAGTCGTCCTCCGCACATCCACAAGGTACACGTGTGCTAAGAAATAGTAAAGGAAAACCAATCAAACGCACGTATTATTCAAAATCTGTGAAACCCTACAAATGTCACATTTGTTCAAAATCATTTTCTCAACTAGGAAGTTTAAAATCTCATGAAATGTTGCATTCAGGTAAGAAACCATACCACTGCAAATTATGTTCAAAATCCTTCACTCAGCCACAAGGTTTAAATAGTCACGTACGAACTCATACTGGAGAGAAACCGCATCAGTGTCACGTGTGTACGAAGAGATTTTCTGCAGCATGTAGCTTAAAAAATCATACACGAACCCATACAGGAGAAAAACCATACCATTGCCAAGTCTGTAGAAAAAGATTCACGCACTCAGGGAGCTTAAGTACTCATAGACGAACTCATACTGGAGAAAAATTATACCAGTGCCATATTTGCACAAAAACATTTGCTCAGTCAAATAGTTTGCAAATTCATGTTAGAAATCATACTGGTGAGAAGCCCTATCGTTGTTCAATTTGTTTAAGAACATTTTCTCAACTGCCAAGTTTAAAGTCTCATGAAAGGGTGCATACAAAAGAGAAACCATACCATTGTCAAATATGTACACGGAGATTTTCCCAATCATCGGCTCTTAAAACCCATTCAAGAATTCATACGGGGGAGAAGCCATACTCATGTACGATTTGTGCGAAATCATTTTTCCAATTGGAACATTTAAAAATGCATGTACGTAGTATACATACTGGAGAAAAACCTTACAAATGCGTTGTGTGCAAAAAATGTTTTACCGCATCCAGTGACCTGGGCGTACATATGAGAATTCACACAGGCGAGAAACCATACCATTGCCAATACTGTGGAAAGTCATTTTCTCAGAGTCCGAATTTAAAAAGGCACATGGCCAGTCATACAGGAGAGAGACCCTACGATTGCGAAATATGTAGAAAATCGTTTCGGAACTCTGCTGATCTAAATGTACACCTTCGAACTCATACCGGAGAAAAACCATACCATTGCAATATCTGTACAGCTTTATTTTCACAATCATCGCATTTAAAATCACATACAAGAATTCATACGAGAGAGAAACCATTCCGCTGCCAATTCTGTATGAAATCTTTCTCCTTTTCTTCAGCTCTGAGTCAACACATTAGAACTCATAAATAAGAGGTAAAATAATCCATGTGTACATAAACATTTGTATGACTAACGAAGTCCTGAAGGTTGCAATTATTTTTTTTAACAAACTGCTGTTAGCGTCTCGAAAATGAGATAAGACATTCAAAGAAAATAGTCGAAGTACGCAGAAATAATTTGTAATTGAATGAGTACGATATGTGAACAATGTAGTATGTATGTAATATATATGTAATTTTTAGAAATATATATTTTTGTCGGTTCGCCAAATTATATGAGCCATTCTTTTATGTTTTCTAAACAATTGATCACCAAGACAAGAAATTATCTATTAATTCGTAGAATCTCGCTTGTGTTCGACTCATGTTAAGTTTTATGTGTATAGATTATTGATAGTGTAGTAGAAGCAAAATCCAATAATACGAGTGTCGAATTTTTTTTTAAAAGGATTGGACTGGATGGAATAAAATTGAATTTTATGTTTAGAATTCCAAGTAACGTTCCAAAAAAGCTGTGTTTGAGAGATCATGCAATACAAATCCTAATAGTATTAACTTCATCCAAGTTATACAGGGAAAGTGGTTACCTTGTAAGAAAAAGTGAGGTAGTGTTTCCTCATTTCCTACCTGCCATTAGAAAAAGGTTAAAAACATTGACTATGACCTTTACTTATTCATTCATGGTTCGTCCCATGTGCATGTGCATATCATATCCTGAAATGAAAGATTAGGATTAGGAATTTTTATTCAGCTGACACGTGAGTCCATGAACAACTTGAAATCAAATTCAAATCAAAAGTAAAAGCTGGTGGTTTTGATTAAGCTCATGGTTCGGACGGAGGATACATTCGTTCATATAATTAACAAACTGAAACTGTTGGATTCTCAAAATCGGAGGCGGAACTTAAATTGTGTTGGAAAGTTTGTGTGGTAAGAAATTATTTTTTGATCGCACATTGTTTGATTTCAGTTATTCATTTTAAATATTAATAGTAAAAATTGTAACCAGAACGGTGGGCTTTATTTTTATTTGCTTGAATTGTAATCATCAATTAGAGTACAGTAAATAATTTAGGGAAAGCGATTGATCATAATGGTGGTTAAGGTCCATACTTCTTATAAATTTGCACAAAGGACTGACGGGAACTGAACCAACAACCATAAGGTCAGAGGTCACCAACACAATAAGACTTTATTTTAATTTATTTATTATTTTTAGTGAAGACCTGCTAAACACTTTATTTTTACCTTCAATGTTAACACTATAATATATATTTAATTTAATCATATGTTACGCCTGCACAAAATTTATATTACTGAATTCCGATAGTATATATTCCATAGTTTCATCAGTGAGGTAAAAACGTGAGTAGTATTTTGACATGGTTTGTTTGTTTTTTTGCAGACCCATGATTATTACCGACAATGTCAGAACATGAACAAGACTGGAAGCTCGGGCGAAATATTCAAATAAGAGTTGTACTGCACAAGCTTGACCCAAGGAGTCTCCCTATGGATTTGATTAGGCTGAAACAGTTGGAAATACATTCAACCACGTCATCGGAAGCTCAAGCTGATAATTGGAAGACTTCTCAGGAAATCAGAGGAAAAAATTGTAAAACAGCCAGACTACAACAGCAGAATTCAATCACAGGTTTTCAAGAACACTCTACTGATCACTCCGGACAGAACACTTACAAATCTTCTCACTGCTCCAAATCGTACAGTGATTCCAGTGATTTAGTGCAACCTGAAAGAGCTCATATATCTGGTAAACCATTCCAATGTGAAATATGTAAGAAATCATTTTCACGATCGGGACATTTAGAAAATCACATTCGTACTCATACTGGGGAGAGACCATACCAATGTGAAATCTGTTCCAAGAGATTTGCTCAATCAGCAAATTTAAGAATACACAAACGAACTCACACAGGAGTGAAACCTTATCCTTGTGAAATATGCAAGAAACGATTTTATAGATCCTTTGATTTAAGTAGACATGTTCGAACTCATTCAGGTGAAAAACCGTTCCACTGCAATATCTGTAAGAAACAGGTATCTCGCTCATGTAGCTTGAATAGTCATATGAGAATCCATACGGGGGAAAAACCGTACCATTGTCAAATCTGTACAAAATCATTTGCACATTCGGCGATTTTAAAAACTCACATACGTACTCATACTGGAGAGAAACCATATCAATGTGAATTCTGCACACGGAGATTTGTTCACTTATCCAATTTGAAAGAGCACTCACGTACTCATACAGGAGAGAAACCGTACCCTTGTGAAATTTGTAAGAAAAATTTTTCTCAAATGTCTGCACTAAATTCTCATATGCGAATTCATACTAGGGAAAAGCCTTACAAGTGTTTGTACTGTTCGAAGTCCTTTACTACATCCAGTGGTTCAGCGGTACACCTGAGAACTCACACAGGTGAGAAACCGTACAAATGTCAAACCTGTACAAAAGCATTTACTCACTCCGGACAATTAAAACGACATATTCGATCAACAGGTCATTAAAACACTAGAAGAGAAAAAGTTAATACCATCACTAACAGTAAACCTCAAGCCAATCTAGCAATAGTCAGTTCAGTGTAAAGTTTAAAAATTCATATTAGTGTACGTTAAAAATGTAGTTGTAATAATAATAATAGTAACATATCTGTTTATTCAGTTTCAAATAGATTTATATTAGGAAACTAAACTATTAATAATTTCCCTTGGAATTCTAATCAGTATTTTAGATTTTGTGGATTCAGAATGCTGGAAGTAGTGAAAAGTTTGTATTCTATTTGTGACGTTTCTTCTTATTATTAGTGTCTATCTGTTAGTGCCAACAAAAAATATGGTATCACAGAAATTTTGTTAAAAAATAATGTTTCGGGTGCAATTTTATGGCGAATCTCCGTAATACTAAGGATATGACTTGATAATTCTTATTTTCATGTTACATATGTACTATGTACGTTATCCAGCGTTATCTCCTATGTATTTAATAATACTAGCTTGGGCTCAATAAAATTCTGCAATATTCCATTTACAAACTATTTTTTATTATTGGGTCGTAGTCTCGCAAAATGTGGGCATTCTCCAGCTCACACGGTGTATGTTTGTATGTCGTTTGTACTTTTACAATTCAATTTAATCATATGCACATTATTATTTTTACTAGTAGTACTACAATTAGAAGGTGTTTGACCACAATTTTCACATACACATAGCGACATACAAATGACAGACTTTAACTACAAAATAGAGGACCATTTTCAAGGATATGTCTGAGCAGGGTAAATCCCGTGGTAATAATATGATTATAATTTTACCCGGAAAGTGTTTACCTCGTGAAGAAGTGTAGAATATAAATACTTAATAACACCCATGTGCTACCTGCTGCTAGGGAAGGGTTTCGAGGCTGGACCTTTATCTATTCTTGGTTCTTGGACACTGAAACAACATTTAGGATTTTTGTATCATGCACTTGGCTTGAGTCACGAAACCAACTCACATACTTCATTTTTTCTCAGTGACTGCAGACCTCACTCATTCCATTCCAAGTTTTGAGCAGAATATCAAATAAAATTTTTTTGGGGGGATTTCGAATTTTTACGGTAAAATATATCGGTGTGTTCTTATTTTCCTTTTCAGCTTAATAATTTTTTGATAAAATGAAGTTCAGAATTTTTCAATCTAACAAGTAATCAATAGTGGGTACGACGGAATATTTAAATTGACCCAGTATTTATTATATTTTGAATCGTCCAACTAATAACTTTTAAAATATTTGTAATTTAGAGTCCCAGGAATATTCCAGACAATGTCCGCATATCAATTAGATTGGAAGCTCGGAGCAAAAGTTCAAAAAAACGTTGTGCTACATAGGCTTGACCCAGGGAGACACCCTGTAGATTTAAATTCGATTCAACTGAATATTTTCAAAAAAACACGCAAAAGCATTACCAGAAGCTGACTGGTGCAAGACCTCTCAACAAATCGGACGAAATAAATCTAGAACATCCAGACCATCATCGCCAAATTCAATCACATGTCTTCAAACACACTCCACTGATCACACCGACCAGAATCCTTACCAATGTTCTCAGTGCTCCAAATCGTTCGGTTGTTCTAGCAAATTAGTGCGACATACGATAACTCATACAGGAGAGAGACCGTACCAATGTCAATTGTGTATAAAATCATTTACA
>JAQGCB010003085.1:0-10322 GCA_034698835.1 Protaphorura tricampata | reverse complement strand
CGATAATTAAACTAAAATATATACATACCTGTGCTGATTGGAGCGAACCAATTAAAGGGTCAATGATTTCATCAACAGCGGCTGATACTGATTCAAATTTATCGATGCTTGCCATAATATTTTCTGCTACTTTTTGGTAGCTGGTAGAATATGCTGCTGAGAGTTGTTGACCTTGTGCTTGTGCGATATCACCAACACAATTGGCCACTCTTGAAACTTCTTTAAGGTTTAAAGTTGTTGTGGTTAGTGGTCTCACCACTACTAACCAGGTTATCAGTGAGAAAATTAGAATTCGTCCAACATTGCTGGCAAGTTGAGGAAGGCAGAGAATTGCTACGCACCTGTTACAAAAAACCATCAATTTTTTAATAAGTATTTGCTGGGAATTGTAATTTCCCCACCCTGTGTATCCAAGACGGGATTGGAACAGTAATATTTACACTTATACTATATTACTGATTAATTACCTGATCACCTTACACCGTAACGTCAACAGAGCTATGGTCAGTGAAAATACTAAGGCAATATAAGTTGAATTTGTGGATGACACTTTGTACTCTAAACTCATGTACAGGAAAGACAATCCAAATGAGATTGAAAAGATTAAAAATGTTCTCATCAAAGGCCAAGATATTTTCGTGCAGAATGCTCGTCCTTGGGAATTTGGATTATGACCTGTACAAAAACACAGAGTTTTTTTTTGACGTAAAGTTTTAAACAATAGTTTTCAAAGGTTAGAATTCAGAATAATTTAAATGCAATTTTTGTATTTACTTTTATTTTCTGTTTTCCTTGGTGTGAATGTATTTGAGAATGCGTTTATTCCTGCCATGACGACAGTTTCTTCAAATGCCATTGTTGATTCACGATGAAAATAAACAAATTAAGACACAAAAACAAACAAATGAACAAAATCCTTGACAACTTCTGATCCCACAATGAATTCGACTTCTTATGCTTTGATGAATTCAGAGTTAAAAACACAATACTCTATTTTTGGTCATTCATTACTAAAATAATTTTTGGGTGATTCGATGAATCATAAATTCGATTACTAATTACATCTGGACATTATGAGTAACTTTCATATCAAATCATTTCTTTAGTACGTCTAGACAATGGATGTCGGCCAAGCGTGCGTGCGGATACCCCATCGACTTCTATTTGTTTTCATCCTAAATTGGGCACAATCGTTTCCTGTATTGTGTTAGTTGAGCGAGGTATTAATACGAAATTTATTTTCACCAAAGAGCAGATCAACTATAAAACCAGTCCCGTGAGTTTCATGAGAGTTTGAATATCCGTCCGGAGTACATATTTCCAAGCAGGTTTTTCCACTGCCATAAATTTTGAAGCAATTTGACAAGGAATTTTCAGTCATAATGATCAGATACAAATACAAGCGATGAGGATAATAATATTTTTATTTTTCTTAATATTTTTTCTCGTACTCGAGTACACTCGAAAGTTGCGTAATTCTGAGAACGAAAGCCATAAAAGAGAAATAGAGAAGTGAAGAAGTCCTACTGTATGAAATTAAACTACCAAATGACCTATTTACGAATGGATGACTGATTTAATCGGGTACTGGAATTTCAAAAAGACACAATGTATAATGTACGCGTGCACGCGTGTTTACTGTTTACCTAGTAATACGCGTTTTGTAAACATGTATGACATCAGAGTCTCAGAATTCGGTTTGTCATCTTAATGGGAATGATTGTGTTCGACGATGTGGAAATCAGCATGTTTGTTTCAATACTATTAGTGGACTCTCTATATACCGAACTCGAAAAATGTTCCAAAATGTGTCCAATAAAGAGAAAGTTTAATATGCAGAAAGTGGAATAACAAAGAAGTGTAGTTCTCGCGTTCCTGATATTCTGGTCGGTATAGAGAGATGTACGATATAGGGGAGGTTGATATATAGAGATTCCACGTACAATTTAACATCTTCTGAAAAACCGTACTGAGTGTATCGTTACAAAGCACTAAATTTTATACTAGTTTAGACAATAAAATAATGTGTAACTTAACCTCACTGCCTCGTATAACTTTTATTATAAGATTTTCCCTGAAAATATATTGCTTTAGTTGAACGGAATATACAGTTTTATACCATAAACAGCATATGGTTAAATTATGGTAAAATAACAATTAAAATGGTCCAACGATTTCTTCAATAAGATTAAATATCTGACACTTTTATTCGAATCAACAGAAGTACATTCTATGTTTAGAGTTACAATTATTTCACAGTATTAAAGCCGCACCGCACCGGAAGCCAGGAAGATTACGGGCAATTTGAGTATGACGACGGGACATTAATAAAAGTAGTTCGCTGAAGTGTGATGAAAGTATAATACTAATAGTTTGATATACCGAGGAATCTGACCATTCTTAGCAAATACCACGGCATTCATTGTTTTACTAGGAAAATATTTCTTTTAGCTCAAGCGCTTCCGAGTGATCGGTTGTTATAGGAAATGTAGTGCTTCTGTTAGAGATTCATCCTTCTTTTTCATTTCCTTCTTCCACAGCAAAAGCCTAAAGCAAATATTTTACAAAATGTACTCATAAGTTATCAGGAAACATGCAATTGGGCTGTTGGACGAGAGTAAATAATTATGGACCACCATGTAGATGTAATATTTCTTACGTTCGGATCCACCTGGGATTCTGGCAACTCTTCTACATCCAAGTCTTCCATAAGAACAGCACCCAAAGTCTCCATTTCCTCTTCAGTCATAAATGCGGATCCGTCAGGATTCTGTCAAATCAATAATTATTGTTCACAATCTGACTCATTTTTTGTCAAAAGTGAAATGTCACTATAAATTCTAGGCTAAAAAGTCCGAATCCGAACTTCGTTCAACTTGTAGCCCTAGACAAAATATAAAATGAGTAGGAAAATATTTTCTAGCTATAGCAGGTTTGAAATATCGGACTCAATTTAGCTTGTAAATTATAGTATACAAAAATACAACTGAATCTCGTACCTTAGTCAATCCAGCTTCTCTCGCCTCCCTCTCCGCTTTGCACCTGTCGTAGAAGGCAATTTGCTGTGTCGTCATGAAACTTTCTAGTCCGCCGTGATCCTAGTAAAAATTTAATTAATTTTATTCGAAAAATAAATACATTCAAGCAATTGAGCAATCAATTTACAGCAAGAGTAAAAGATGGTTGGTTTTGATACACTCTGTATACAATATTTTCTGAACTAAATCTTCCTATTTGCCAATTTACCTTTTTGTATATTTCGGCATGTAGTTCCGTTTCTCCCGTAGACGGATTTGCTGTTCCGGACGCTTTATTTTCCTATGAAAGATTGTAATTACAAATGAATGGGTTTCTGGCAAATTGGAATTAATAGAATAGATTTAGTCATTGACACAATCCCATCTATAAAATACAATTATATTAATGTTTTAGACAATTTAAAAATGCATTGGCTTTTTTCAAGTTCAGGTCATATTTGTATAACTAGTAATCTAATTTGTACTAATCCTGTTTACAAATTCAGAAATTTCAGTAGAACAGTTAACTTTATTTTTTGCTTCCAAATCTTAGCACTATTTTCTATTCCAAAGAAGAATATTCATAAATTAAACCTATGTATGTTTGGGTGTTAATAGTATTGATCGTATCTTACGTACGTTTGACATTTTGTGACGGCTGAGCGTAAATTATTCTACGCCTGTACAAAATAAGTAAACAGAATTTTTCTCGTGGTTTTTGATAACGTAAGCAAATATTTTCTGTGAAATATCTTTCAAAAGAGTATTCACAAACTCGAAAATATTCGGCAGTTGAAAAATTCAATTTTTTTCCTTTTGATTATTTAGATTTTTATTTTATATCCAAAGTTTTCAACAAATCCCGACCTACGCAAATGTTTTCCTTCTTTCTTTTTTTTGCGTTTCTGCCCAGAGCTGGAAAATATGATTGGGAAAAATCGATAAGATATGGGAGTGCGCATACTAGAAAATACGTGTTTCCAGTTTTACCCGGGATGGCATAAGTTCTTACGTTTCCTAACTTTATGTAGTGTATTGAGTTGTCACTCTCACTGGTGATTCCAACGTGCCCATTCAATGCTGCATTAGAATATTAACTTTTTAAAGAAATCCCGACTGGGTATTTGAAAAATAAAAGGACAGAAGTTAAGATATTGTTCAAACTCATAATGATAAGATGACGCACAGTTTTCCTTGTTTAATTGGCTAACGTTCTCATTGTCAACTCAATTTTCAACCTGTTACCTTGAACTGGATTTCTTAACCAAAAACGCTTAAAATGTTTATTAAGATTTTTTACTGCCGTATCATCTAGGGACTTGTATAACTTAAGCTAGTGCAGTTCAACTATATTTGACCCCCGCAGTTTTGAAGAAATCGTATTTACATGTTATGTACCTCAATATTTGAGTAGGAAAAACACATAATAAGTATTCTTCTTTGGGTATACCTGATCACATCGGCTCAACATATAATATTAGAATGCAAGGTTTCGTCTGGAATGTAAGCCAAGGAGAATGACAAAAAAACACTATAATTTATGAACACAAGAAAACACGATTTAACTGCCTTGGAGTTCGTGTATATAATTTCTAGTAAATTTTATAGACATTTTTCCATGTTTTTGATGTACGAGATTAGATATCATCTATGCAATAAATAAATGAAAGCGTTAGACTCGTATTATCTGTAGAGAAGTCGATGAAACTCTAAAAACGTAATGATAAGTTAACCCGTATGTTTTAATGAACAATAAATAGTAACAGTTTTATCAACTCGCGTGGGTTCTGGACATTTCGGGGAGTTAAAATAAATTATTTAGAGCAATGTTAGTCATTTTGGTATCATTAATGGGCCCCTTTGCCCTTTAGACAATTTTACCTGCCATTGCCTTGCCGTTGCCATTCTCTGTAACGAGACAATGTGAATTGAAAGAAAACTTGTGATGCATGACGTACCATGTTCGGTTTCTGCTGTGAACAGTGAACATCTTAAAAATTCAAATGATAGTCTTAAGAAGGAAATCTCTTTTCACGTGGGTAAAAGTCGGGTTTGTCTATGATTTTCAATAGATAATGAAGATATCGCCAGCGATTAAATGTAATTCCTATATTTATTACCAATTATTCCCGGTTTGTTTTTGTGGACGCTTCAGTACAATATAATTAGAAGGACATTGCTATCTGCGGAGAAATCAGTTGCATTTGTGCTCATATCAATTATTGTGTATCAATTATTATGTATCTGACTACCAAAATTTCCTCGCCAGACGGAGTAGATTTTTAGATTCAGATTCGGATTAAGTTTAACTGACATGTCCAAAGTGTAATCAAAGACGAAATGGGTTTTACAGGAATGGCGGTTTCCTTGTAAATTGAGTGAAGCCAGCCTTGTAATTCTTTGTCATTTATTCTGTTAACTGGTATCGCAAACCTGTCAGTGTATTTCTGAACAAGGTTTCGCGTGGACTCCTTACTCTGATATTCATTTAATTGGTATTTAAATGCTAGTGTACGTACACACGTCTTCAAAACCAAAGGTTATACTCCGGATTTCGAGCAGATTTATTTAGTGTACTCTGAAATTCCGAAGAAAGTTTCAATTTTCACGTATTTTCTTCACAAATGGTTGAAGTCAAAAATTATCACCTGGAATTAATTGTGTAAAAATAATTTATATTCCAAATTACACACAGAGAAAGCATTTTGAGAATAAAATTCTGTAACATTTTTGTACATTGAAATGTTGACAGAAGGAAGTTTATCGGCCATCAGTCGAACACTAACCCAATCCTGTTTCCTAAAAGTAATTCCATTTTCATGGAACAAAAAATATTTCAGATTGAATGCAATTCGGAACCACCGTGGGACTTTGCTTATTGATTGGGTCATAACAATCTACATGTGGTTTTATAATATTTTCCTCGTAGTTGCATATGCCCATAATACAGATTCGTTGAGCCCAACCGGACATGTTTTACAAATTATGTGGATCCTTTGTTTTTTATTTGGTGCTTTGTTCACGTACATCAATATTACACACTCTGAGCAAATTGCGTTACTATTTAATAATTTCTTTCGGGCTGTGAAACAATTAGAGAGTAAGTTTTTGTATGTATGTATTTTGGGTATGCCGTTTTCTTGCTTTGTGAATTAATTCTCATTAATTAATTTTCTCAGGTAATTATCAAGTTGGACGTGTCAAGGGGAAATTACACATTTGTGAACTTATGATTCAAGGGTTACTGCCTGTGGCCTACGGTCATTCTTTTATTTGTTCCCTGGTGTTCTTTGAAAACCCTGGTGGGCCACGATATTATTTCTCACTCATTGGCAGCCGAAATTCACCGATTTGGCTCCTACTTGTGTTTTGGGTCATTGAATTCGTGACATATTTAATTATTTGGTACACTTCACTCGTGAATGTAATGTTTATGATCTCCTACTGGTTCGTGACCTCATCGTACCTCAAAGAAATTCGGTACATTTTGCATATTTTAACAAAGGCAAAATATTTTCTTCATGTATTTTTTTAAATGACACTAATTTATCTTTACAATTTGCTCGAATTTTAGAGTAAGGAAAAACGAAGCACTGGCAAAAGGAAAGGAATTATTTCTTGTCTATCGAATATTTCAATTTTTGAATCAAGAATTCAACTCTGTGTATTCAAAACAAGTTCTACCATTCATTCAACTATTATTCATAGTTGTACCAGTAACAGCAAATTTTGCTGTCATTCGTCTTCATCATCTTCTGAGTGTTCCGGTTGTGATAGAGCTAGTAATTTTAAGTGTGACTTGTATTTGTTTTGTAATTATTGCATTCCCTCAAGCTGCCGCAGCTAACACACTTTCTCCGTCTTATCTGAAATGGTTAAAAGCTCAATTTCCAGAAATGGTGAGCAAAAGACAAATCCGGTCATGTCCACATCTGAAGGTTAAATTCGGTGAATTTTTTTTCTTGCAAAGGTTTACACCATTTAAAACGACTGGGCTGATTATTTATTGGACAATGAAATCACTTTTGATGTTTAAGAATTCTGTGTAATGGATTTGTAATTATAAAAGTATTAAAATGAAATTGACATATCTGCGTTGAAAATTTTGGCTTTGTTTGTTGAAAAAATTGTCCATAAACTTTTTTTCTCTTCACAATTCATCCCATAAGCACAAATTGTGCATCTCACATTTATTTTGTCCACAAATTGACAATCTCTTTAGAATCGTAGGTTTTTCACCTTTCTCGTGAGCTCTATCTAGAATATCATACGGCCACATGCCATTGATATATTGTAAACTAATTAGTGTACTTCGCAGAAGAAACTATCCATGAGTAAATTAATTATCCCAGTTCAGTTTCTAATACATACATCTTAATTGAAGGGCATATGTTTGCATGTAGGAATCATTTTGTAAGCTTAATCAGAATATTTATATTTAAATTCTGTGCTGTGTACAAGCATAAAACTTCTGTGTAATAAACTTGAGTTAGGATTAGGGTCATGTTTTAAATGTTCATGTGTTAGTAGTAGTGGTTAGATTAATTATTTCGTACATGTGTTCCGATATTATATGTTTCATGAATTTTACGACGGTAGTTAGCAAAGTTGCATTCTAATTTCTCCTGATAATTCAATTTACAAGTAAAGTCCAAGTAGCTTCAGTTTCTTAACGCGTACTTGATATTTTGAATTTCTTAATTGCGATAATGGCCGAAGGTTTTTTTCTAGTTTTCTTGTGTTATTTTCTTGAGATTCAATTATTTGTTGGATAATGGACGCATATATTTGGTTTCTTAATATTTTTCTGATTTTAGTGTATGGACACAACAATAAATCGTGGGCAAATTCTTATTACTCCCTGTTGTGGAAAAATAAGACGGACCTCACCTGAAAGTAACTTGGGTAGGGTTCGGGTTACTCACAAAATGCATCCAAAATTCTACCTGTCGCAAATTAAATGGTGAGTGTTGATTGAATTTTTAAATGAGCATCGTTTTCCTCTTAGCCACCTGAATTTTTAGACTCTACAATCTGATCCACCCAAACAAGGTTGATGGGTCGTGTCGTGTCAAGCTGGATTAAAACCGAATTATTTAGAAAATCATCAACCAAGTCATTAATGAAGTTTTCTTTGGTACTTTCCATGTCCATAGCTATATAAAACTAACTAAGTATGTGGTGGACATTTATCCTACCGTTTCAGTCCTAGTTCGGATGTAACGCATTCCTTCAAAACAAAGCACAATGACGTATTTAGAATTGTCCAATTTTAGCCTTGAACCTTTTGCTAAGTTTAACACTATTGATTGTGTCCAATTCGCGAGCATATGACTGCCAGACTGTTTTTAGTCATTTCTGAAAAACTCTGTTCTATTTTCGGTGTTGTTTCTTAATTGGATGCTTTTAGTGTCCGATTTTACGACAGTTGTTAGCAAATTTCTCCTGGTCATTTAATTGCATCAAAATTCCTGACAATAATTACACATACAAAATTGAGTATCGCTGACACTCTGTCGTCAGTTTCACAACATGTTTGAAATTCTGAATTCCTTGAATTCTTAAAATCCGGAATTGTTTAGCGAACGAATGTTTCTGGTTTTCTGGAGTATTTGAACAAATTAATATGTTGATACATTTGGCTTGTTAATATTTTCCTGATTATATCGTATGCCCTCAATAAACATTCCTTGAACAGCACGAATTATTCAAACAAGTACAAATGGTTTAATTGGCTGACTAGGAAAATTTCCATATTCTTGTTTCCATTGGGAAATTACAGACATGTCAATTAATTATTCAAGGATTGGTCGTTATTCTCCTAATCATTCTCATTCTCTAATTTCTTCTCTGGAATTCTTTGAAAACCCAACATAGTCTCGAAGTCTCAACTGTCTTACTCACCATTGCATTGCCTCACAGGACTTTGACTGGTCGATTATGTCTTACTTGTGTTTTGGATAATTTTCATGTCACTGTCACTCAATTATGTGGCATGTTGGATTTTGTTCATGATCTACTACTGGTTTTAGAGACGTCATCCTTAAGAAACTCAGTACGATTTTATAAATCTTGTAATTTCTTTTGAAGTCTACCTATTGTATACAACATTTCAATTTTTGAACCAAAAATTTAACTGCATGGTTATTCAAAGTCACGCTTGTCACAGAAGAGTAAAGAATTTAGATTATTCATTGTACGACGAAGTCACTCTTACTAATTCCGACATGTGTATTAAAAGTAATATATTCTTCTAGTTGCAGTACCAATCCTTTACAATGCGGCAAACTGGGCTCATGTTATGGGCAATTCCTAACGGTATTAATGGGGCAAGGGTCTATGTTTAACAGAAAAGGATTTTGGTAAATAGCAATCCATACATTTCAGCTGTTTTCATTAAAAACGCATTCCAGGTTTTCTAGTTGTTTTTAAGGCATGTGTCGGTTGATGATTTCAAAATCCGTTTAAAAGAGGCAGCGACCTCATACATATATGTATGTACATACTTAGAAATATTATTTTTGTACAAGTGTTTCAAAATTGGGAAGTTTTTTTTTGACTATAACACAAAATCCAACTTGCGAAATCTATTCTCGCGTATAACGAGATATCTGGTGTGGTGGGTGACCTTCGCCACACAAACCTTGGTCATTTTGTGTAAATATTTGACTTCTAAACTCTAAACACGTGAAACTGGGCAATACGAAATTTTGCATATTAGATTTAATTGGTAGTATTTATCTCGAAGGTTTTGACTCAAAACTTACATCTCTCTCAGGTCTTCGTTCATACCTGCTTAAAATTATCGCTTTAGCATAGGTAACCACTTTCTTACCCCGTCTCTGAATACAGAAAACGTTTATTTTAAATTCATTTGGGCTGAGTCGTAAGGGTAGAATCAAAAAGTGAATGGTATAGTGGTGTCGGTCAATCCAAATTATAAAACGGGTGACGGTCTTATCAACTAGAAGCTTGTTTAGAATAGTGATTATGTGAACATGACTCCGATTCTTATGAATTCACCTTAATGATGTTATTAAACACGCTATCATACACGAACTGTCATTGAGACTTTTTGGAGTCGATAATAACGCCTGGTTTGACTACTTCTCCACCCTGAGACTTAATATTCAATTTTAATTAGCTTATCGGGGCACAGATTACCGTTTACATTTACACCTGCGATGTGATGTATGTCAGAAACCACCAAACCGGTTCAAACTGGAAAAAAACCTGGACCGGCAACATAAAATTGCGTGCACCGGCGGCCAAACGCTAACGGACAGAAAAATACTATATCCAACA